>PQWD01004598.1:9753-33573 GCA_019425675.1 Leucinodes orbonalis
ATTCAATAAATAAAAGTTTACATTACATTAACATTTAAAATAATCCATACTAATATTATAAATGCGAAAGTAACTCTGTCTGTCTGTTAGTTACGCTTTCATGCCTAAAGCCCGAACGGATTTTATGAAATTTGATATGGTGATAGAAGGTAACCAGGTTGGGGTTAACCCCCCGTAGTAAGTATGAAAAATGTATCACATCAACTAGCAAAACATCAACAGTCCATTTAATCTACTCGTATTAGTTGCATTAAAAGACAAGGGCATTTTGTTTTTAAAAAGTGCAGATATATACAGAGCAATATTTAATAAATGTAGTGACAAAGTTTCTTTTTTTTTAAGAGTATGCCTGCTAATTTCAGGACAATGTACATAATTTATAATAAAATTCACCATGTATACAAAGTAAAACAGAACTGAATTAATTTCTAAAGGGGCTGGTTGCATTTTCACCACACAAACTTTCATCCCTATTGTACAGCCTTATCTGATGAATTTGCCAAATGCTGAAACAGTTGTGTCATTATTTTAATGAAAGAGTCTAAGTACTACGAAATCTACTGATTCTTATCTCGTCCCATACAAACTTTAAACACTTTTTATGCACCCTTGGAGGATGAAATTCAATAAATTTCTACATTATACAATAAGTGCAAATTTCATAGCCCTAGCTTTCGTAAGTTCGGCTCTGATTTGGTGAATCAGCAACGCAAAAACAGACTTTCTCTTTATACTTGTAATACTGATGTAGTTAACATAAATTTTCCCTGACTATTTGTAGTAAAATTTACGCAATTTATGGCTTTTCAAAACGTTTTTAATATATGCTAAGTAGATACAACTAAAACTCTCTGAATGGACAATATCAGTAAGTGTTTTGAATTGACGGCATTGCGCAAGGCGCAGGCAGGCGTGGTTTAATGTTACTCTTGTGGAAACAGCTGTGCGCTCCCCTACGTACCTGAGCATCTACGCTAGCACGTGTTATATGCCGTCGCAAGCGCAAATAACAATCGCTACTAGGATTACCATCCGCAAGATGCCTGCCAGGACAGTCCTATTTATCGCTGTATGTTTACTAAGGTGCTCCACTATTTTTATAAGACTATGCCTGCTAAATTTATGTTAAGATACATAAACGTGGAGGACCGGGATATTTGGCGCAGAATGGAGACCTTTGTCCTACAGTGGACGGCGATATGTTGAAAAGAAAGAAAGTAAGATTAATAATTAATCATAAATGTATTATATAAACAGGGTGTAAAGAAATAAATTAAATCCGAAAGGGGTGATATAGTACCTACCCGTCAATGATAGAAACTTTTACTTTGGAGGATATCTCAGTTAAATCCTAAAAGTAGTTGTTTTATGCAGGGCGTCCTACGCTACGCTTGCCAATAAGCGGTCTCCACTCGTCTGTTCCAATGGCCATCGGTTCTGCGACATACTTGACCAGCCTACTGCCACTTCAACTTTCCAAACCGGGAGGCTATGTCGGTACTTTAGTTCTCTTACGGATTCAATCATTTCTGATCTTATCCCTAATAAAGACGCCGAGCATAGCTTACTCTATTGCACGTTGAGTGACTTTGAACTTGTGAACCAATCCCGCAAACAGTGTTCATGTCTCAGCTGCGTATGTTAGCAAGGGTAGGACGCATTGCTTAAAGACTATCGTCTTCAAATGATACCTAGTCCAACTGAATCCTCCTAATAGCTTCCCTCTTGAAGTTGTGCCCTCCAAGTTGGATAGTTTGGCCCAATTAAACCCTTTCAAGTTCTTGCACAACCTCGAAGATATCCAGAAGGATGACATCGTTGCATACGAGTTGTGGCATGATATAGTACTTGAACGAGACTTTGATTGGTCTTATCCAAATTCATGCCAAGCAGAACTCATAGGTAAGATTCATGTAGGCTTTTCCGCATCTTTGCTAGCCCATCCGACGACTGCTAACTAATTTCAAGAAAACGTAGGTGAAAAATATACTCTCCGTCTCCGTTGATGTTGACGCTTCGTTTAAATCAGGGTCTCAATGTCTATAACTTTCATTGCGTTTATAACAGCCAAATTATAATTAATAACATTATGTTTATCTCAATTTTCACATATAGTTACAAGTTAGTTTTAGAAGAAACAAGGCATTATTCCCTCGTTTTAAAAAGACGTTTATTATAAATTCATAATTTACATAATACTATAGGTACTATTGTTCAATTTTTAAAACATTTTATAGTTAAGGTAAGGCAGAGTTAAGACTTTTTACTTATTCATGGTGCACCTGTATGCAATATAATAATGAGCTTCTTACGTATTACTACTTTCTACACGAAGTTACTATTTAGGTCTTAAACTGATATTAGGGACTGCCTGTTATTAGCCAAGATAATGTTATTAGCTATTCAACTTTATAAGTATCTTTCAATACAACTTTTTGATTAATACATCAAGCTAGTTCGTCTACCATTGAAGAAAAATGTATAATAAATTTTTTTATATTCGTTTTGTTTTACAATACAATATTAAGTGTCAACCAATTTTGTATCATTGCCATCACCGTTATATATGCACTGCCTAACGAGTTACGCGCTGGTGTGGTCTGTCTTAAAAATTATTGCCAGCCACGGTATTTCCATGGGTTATAAAATCTTGAATTCATCAAACATATTCATTGTTATAAATGATTTAGTGAAGAAGGCAATGTGATATCGGTAAACACACCTGCCCCGACTTCCTACCGAATTATTGGTTCAGCAATGTGATATGTGCAAAGAATGATGTCCGATTTGGAAGTTCGGAACTCAAAACTATTGGAACAGTATCATTCGTTTTAACTAAGCTTACTTTAGTGAAGAGTTTCATGTATTCTGTGTGAACTTTCTGTGTCGCTAACTACCTACTAACTGGTCTCGTTACGATATCGGGAACTTATTTAGTTTTACCCGAATTCTTATAACGATCCCTTCCGATTGGCAAATTGATTAGAAGAGACAAAATGTTAGATTTTAGTGTTATTAATTTCGGTTGTAATGGATATAACGTGTGAAAAACGGTTTATATTTAAAATGGATTAATATTTATTCCAACGTTTTATGTTAATTAACTAAATCAAACCATTAAAAATATCCGATCGTTTTTATTAACAAAGGGGCCGGATCCCGAAACTAGTGCATATTTACATTGAATTAATTTAAAACAAGTTTTCAATTGTGTGTTGAATCCGATCGGTAGCTGAACCATGAACTAAATGTCCCTTTGAGTGAGAGAGAACTTGTCGATCGGAAGCTGCAGGCAGTGTGCTCAACTCGTTTCCCATGCTCATTGTGAGGTTTTGGTTACTTTTTTATCACCAAGTTAAGCTACATATTAATTACCTATCACGGTATATACACTGATTTGAATTAATTAATAACAAATCCCAAGCGATTCCTCATTTTTATAACGGGTATAATATTTTAATCAAAAATAAATTTATCACTGAGCTTGTGTGAATATTTACTTTATCCAGGATATTTCTTTTTAAATAGTACTGTACTTTATGCATAATTTATTTTAAATCAAAACATGCCCTTAATCTTATAAAAGTATAATATGTGTTTTGGATGATTATTTTAGGTATCCTATTGACTACTGCTTAAAATTAAAGGCAGATGCCTTTAGCTTTACGGAGAATTCGGCAAATGCAGAGATCCTTAAATGAGTAATGAGTTGAAGTGGCAGTGGGCTGGACACGTATGTCGCAGAACCGATGGCCGTTGGAGCAGACGAGTTCTGGAGTGGAGACCGCGTCTTGGCAAGTGTAGCGTAGCGTAAGCGCCCTCCAGCCCGATGGACCGATGACTTGCGAAAGGTCGCTGGTGGAAGCTGTATGAGAAAAGCGGAGGACCGGGATATCTGGCGCAAAATGGGGAGTCCTATGTCCAGCAGTGGACTGCAATAGGTTGAAGAGAGAGAGAGAGGGATCCTTAATTTTTGGAAGAGGAAATCAAATCCTTATGTACCTATATGGGTCCCAGTTTATTACTCTGGTCATTGAACTCAGTCAATTTGTACAGGAAGTAGATATGACTTTATGATCTATTATTCCGTGCATATTATATTAGCGTGTGCAGCATAAATAGAGTTTTAAAGATTTATGGAGATCGTAACCCATCAGGTGTCTTTTAATAACAGACATTCATTGACCTAGCAGTCGATCTAAATATTCATAAAACTTATTTATAAGCTTCTATTTTACTTTAGGAAAAGCAAACACATTTATATAAAAACAAGAACCCCAAATTTATTAACATCTAGGTATAATTTGAGAACATAAAATTGCTACTATAAACATATATTTGTAAAGTAATACATAAGTGACCAAAACAGCTGTATACGTTATAACTTATACGATTTAATGAATTTAAAACACGTGTGTAAAATCCAGTAGCGATAAAGTTTCAGATTATCAAACAATTGAATGTTTTTTTTGTATTTTGTTTTTTTACGTTATAAGTGCTTTTATAAGCCTAATTTCAATAATGGATCCTTACTTTGACTATTCGTTCATTTCAGACCTTTAGTCACCTCACCCTGAAATATTTTGAGACTCGCTTGAGCACCTGCACATTTAGGAATTCAGAGACCTTCGCAACTTTATAATTTTAATCATTTGGGCGTAAATAGTAGTTGCCCAAGCTGATTCGCTTCCGTTGTTGAGGACCACAGTTGCAGAGAAGGTGCACGCTGTCTCTATCTTTTCTGCGCAGAATTTGCAAGTACCAAGTCCACCGCCTAATAATAATGATACCATTCCAACTTATGTTACTATTTATTACTATGAATACTCGTGGGTACAGTCGTCACACTAATTACGACTGCAACCCTTATCTTATCAGATCGTGAAAGAGACCGGTGTGAATACCGACTCACATGTGTTTGCGCAGGCGCACGTGTTCATTGACAGCCTGAAGGAACGCGGACGGGACCTACTTAGAAGTATATGTGCGGGTCAAGAGTAAACATACCATTTTACGTTGAATCCTAAGCAAGGGTTACGCTCGTCTGTAAAAAATGTGATTCAAATTAAATTGGTCATCCAATTCTTAAAAGTTTTCACTTAGACTCGTACAAAACTTTAATCTTGTATAGTATATTTTAAGACTGATCTTATAAGATGAGGATAATAGCTACTTTTATAATTTACACTAATTCCGCAGGCAGTTTTAACATAATTATGGCATGGGGAGACAGGGATACAACCCACCACGCGGGCCCAATACGGACTGGTTGCTCTTAGCGACTATCGTCCTAAGATTGTAGCCGGGGCCGAAGGTTTAACTTATGCTCACATACCTACATCCACCACCATCATTATCATCATCACCTCATTAAACGTCCCCACCGAGGGTACGAGCCGACCCGTAAAGGGCGTATAGGCCTGAACGTCCACGCGCCGGCCCAGTGCGATTTGGCCGAGTTTTTGATTTCTTCGTAGGCGTGCGTGCGCAGGTTTCCTACGATGTTACCTTCACCGTAAGAGCGTACAATAAAGTGTTTTTCGAAAATTTGAAATAGG
This sequence comes from Leucinodes orbonalis, assembly GCA_019425675.1. Taxonomy (NCBI): domain Eukaryota; kingdom Metazoa; phylum Arthropoda; class Insecta; order Lepidoptera; family Crambidae; genus Leucinodes; species Leucinodes orbonalis. Next base: position 15,312 of record PQWD01004598.1, read on the forward strand.
GGACGGGTAAAAGTAACACTTTGTACTTTTACCTTGATTTCTGGATGGGTTTTACTGTAGCTATTAAATTAACAAAACTAAATACAAATTCAGTTTATGTTCTTTACTATAGCAACTCGATTTATTAAATTATATGTGTTTTATAAGAATTACATAGGTTTAAAAAAAAATCAGTCCCTGTTACTTTCGACCACGTTAGCAGGTCGAAAGTAACACGTTGTGGGTCAAAAGTAACAAAACAAAGGAGTTGGTAATTAATACAATCCAAGGTAAATCAACAAAATATTTATTAAAAGTCTTATTACTCATAACACCAATTAACTTCTGCGTTCAAAATGTTCATAAACTAGAAATGTTAACATAATAACAAATTAATATAATTAGTAGTTTAAGAAATGAGATCAACTTAGTTTTTGAATCAGTCTTTTATAATTCAGTCATTAATCTTAATCAGAATCGCAATGATGGCACACATAATGCATCATCCACACATTCCAAATGAGACCACATTTTACATTCGATACATTGTACCCATTTTTCATTAGGTCGACTGTAATTTTCTAAACAGACAAGACAGAAGTAATCGTTGTCGTCAGATTCATTCTCCTTTTCTTTTGGTGCCTTCTTTGTCTTTTTGCCTTTTCCCTTGCCTTTGGTAGATAATATTTTCTTACTTTCATTATTATTGTTTTGCAGTACCATTTTCTTGGCTTTATTTCGTTGTTGATGTTCTTGTTCGATTAAGTTTTTTTCGGGAGTGTCCGTCAGAATTGCAGTCTTGCGTTTTTTACGACCTCTATTTGTTTCAATTCTGGGACCTGCTTGTGGTAAAGGTCTAAGATCTTTAGGCGAGAAATTAAACGGATTGGTAAATTCGCTAGCCCGCTGGGTCCAGGCACTGGTGATTTTGATCTGTTATCCAACATTGAATTAGCTAACATAAAATCAGTGTCAGTAGAGATGTTGACAGAGTCTGGTATATTTTGAACATCCGATGGTTGGTCATTATTGTTTGATTTGTTTGAAAAGTCATTGCTATCTTTATGAACAGTTTGGTCAATTGACGTTCGAAGATCATCAACTGGAGTACTTGTATCAACTTGAACGGATGAATTATTATTTGTCAACAAATCATCTGGGGAAATTGGTCTGTTGACTTGTAACAGCCGGTCAGTCACAGATGATGGCGCATAGTCAATAGCAGTAAATATATTCCTATTGAATGGACTTATACCAGTACAAGTAAATCCAGCAATTGCATTTCTATCAGAGAGACAGGGGAAATGCTTCTCTAACAATCCCAGGAATGTGATGGACAGTCATCGTTTGACCAGGATGATTTAGCATCCAATTGTCTTGTGCGGTGTTTACCATTTTTTTAAATGGCCCAAATACTGCCCTATCCAAAGGCTGAAGTTTGTGTGTGCAATGTGGTGGAAACGACAGCAACACTATTCCATTTTCTTTACAAAACTCTAGAGCTTGGATAGATATGTGCGATGCATGGTTGTCGAGCAGTAATAAGCATTTTTGATCAATTGTGGGTCTTACTTGTCTTTTAAAATGTTGTGAAACTTTATAAATTCAGCTCCATCCACTAGAATTGCCAGCTCCAGCACTACCAACTGGACCTTCACGTATCATGTGGTCTTGGAAGCGTTTCAGTGGGAATACGAAAAAAGGGGGGATGTGTCCGCCTTGAGCATTGATGGCAACAGCAACAGTTACTAATTTCCCTCGCTCTCCCGACGTGACTGCACCTACTTGCTTAATTCCTTTTTGGGCTAAATTTTGTTAGGTTTTTGGACAGTTGTCACCCCTGTCTCGTCCATGTTCCAGATATCTTTTGGCTGGAATTGGTACCTCTCCATTACAATAGCAAGGTTATCAAAAAATTTACTCACATTATGTTCATTAAAACTTGATGCCCGCAAGACTTGTTGCTTGAGGACATCTTATAGACAGGCTCGGGTGTCGTTTTAAAAAACCAGTGAACCATTCCTTACCGCCATTTTAGTATCGTGCCACTTTGTAGGAAATGATTTTTCATTTTTAAGTGCTAACTCGTATGCCAGTTTACGAACTTCAGTTGGAGATAACCCAAAATAAACTGCAGAACACTCAATTAAATAGTCGCGCAGAGCAATTTCTTCACTGTTAGTAAAAACACGGTTGACGCAACGGTAGCCCAACTGCGGAATCATTACCTGCCTTTAGTTTTTTTATAAATCTATATAAAGTTAATTAAACATAATTTTTTGTTCTGATTGCTGCAGCATCCTTAAAATGCTCTTCAGCCGCCCTTCGATACACTTCCGTATCGGTAGTTCCTCGTTCAGTTGTTCTTATGCGTTGTCGTGGCATTCTGTAAAAAAAGGAGGTACATATAAAAATATGATAAATAATTAAATCACTGCGGGGACAAAAGTAACATGTTACTTTCGTACCCATAGAGCTATGTTACTTTTGTACCCATCCACATTTTTGCCAAAACTTGCAACATAACCTTAAATCAGAATGTATAAAAATGAGTTTACGCAATCTACAATCACTTTAATGGAGAAAGATATGCAAACATTAGAATCATGCTTTTAAGACTATCAAAACATCGAATAAGAATACTTCAAAAAACTTACTTTTGGTTAGCAAATTCACTTATTGTCCTGTCACACATCCAAACAGCTCGCGGCGTGCGCGGCGAATAAACGAAACTGAGGGGGGCGCTCCCGGCTATCGCCTGATAGCGGCCGAGCGGTGTTCGCCCATTGGATTAATCTAAAGAGCATTTGTTACTTTCGACCCGCCGTTACTTTTGTACCCGGTCTCCCCTAATTGGTACGTGGCGAAATTTGAACCTGCACTTTCCAGATCCGCAGTCAACCACACCAATGAGCCACCGACGCTCACGCTCCCCTGCATTGTCCTTGCGAAACGTGTAAAAACGGACTACCACTTCGTACCTTCACTGTACAGGTCCATGGGAACCACGGGATCCAAGATCACGGCGCGCTGTGAATTCTATGTCCAGACCACTAGACCACGAAGGTGGTTTGATAAATCACAACAATAACGTTACAAGAATCCTTTTTTACTTTCTATTTTCCAATGAATGTACACTTTGTGTAGTTAATGACTAGGTAGGTATGTTATTTAACAATAACTAGATACCACAAAATTAATCTAAATGTTCTTGAAAATCATAGTTAGTCTACATAAGAATATTAGCCTACATATGACTCTTGTATTCGATGGAATAATCATCATAGCCAAAACATTCTGCTCTTGAATAGTTGTTTATAGGTTTGATAGACGAACAAATTCCCAAGCTTTTTTTTATGTTACTTTGCTTTTTAGTTTTAACAGCCCGTGTCAGCTACAGTCTAAAAGCTTCCTACACGGTTTTGCTATCCTAATCTCCAATCTTGGCGGGATAGTTCGAGATAGTAGTCCTTATAAAAGCTTAGATTCATGAGAGAGTACTGCTACCCGTTTTCTGCTAAATTATTTTTCTCTAAGCCAGCGCTCTAAGGCCAGCGGCGGCAGCGCGCATCGTAGACCCGTTCACAAACGAGCGGAGAGATCACTTTAGCAGCCTAATGCATTTGTGTTCGTGGTTGCGTTGTCTTGGTATTTGTTTTTATCCGCTCTATTTGATTTCACGCATAAAATACTGCCGCTGCCACGACGCCGCCGCTGCCACCCGATGCTCGCTAAATTCGAGGCCGACGCCTAAAAATAAGGTTATATTAACAAACATTAAGACGGTTTAATTGTAATCTGTTAAGTGCTAAACATTAAAATTATGTTATATATACGGAACTCTTTCAGGTATTTCAGTCTTGACACTTAAATTCCTATGCAAATGAATGGGTAGATAACAAATGCCATGTGAGAGCTTCGATTGTACTATCAGTAAACATGTCAATACGTCATACACACCACTTGATAGTATTTACAAAGAAATCTTTGTAGCATTTCACATGCATAGTGATTAACAACTTACACCATGGGAAATAAAATGAGCCCTATCGAATAACGGGTGCCTGTCCGATTTAAACTACTGAATGTCACCTGTAAGTTAAAACGGACTTTTAAATGTAATTCCACAAACTTGAATGCTACGTACATATGTACGAAATTTAAAATTACCAGAATCAAACAACAATGCATGGTTTATTTATATTAAAAGTAATTGACGATTCAAAAGTATTTGAGTTAATTTAAAAAACATTCACCCAGCGCTATCTGACCTCAATGCAAGCAAGTACATATTTTGTAGTATGGAATATTTACAACATATTAACATTTATGTTGTTAATACATAATTAGAAAATATAAACACCAATACAAATATAATCAACTGCACGGAATCGCACGGCCGACTTTTTTAATGTATCAGCATACTTTCTAACCATTTTTTATTGACACATGCACATTTTCATACATCGTATATAAGAAGATATTTGAATAGATATTTAAAATCGAAAAACCATTTTAACTGATTACTTTCAGCAGTATTTTTTCATGATAGAACATATCCATAATAATTGTATAATAATCTTGCTAATTGAGAATGTAATCATTATTATAATTTACTTTGTTTACTATTTAAAGCCAACCGAATACGAATACAATATCCGTTTATTGTTTTAATACTTTAAATACGCTTCCATTTTAAGGGTCGCACGATGGTAACATTAGGTGTAATTTATTCGATAAATGGGGTAGCGTATCAAACAACATACGAAATTTGTAATTGTTACGTTTTTGTCGGTCATCCCCGCAGCACGGCAATATGGTGCTCGCTCGTTAATTTCATTAAGAGCTTATTAAGCGGGCACGCGACCACTGACAGTTGCGAGCGGCCGCGCCCCCCGCGCGATCTAATCGAAAAACTTATGACCCGTAACACCATCCAATTGTATCGCTACTCGCACTCAATAATGTGAGCATGACTTTACCTTACGAATATTGATGACTAAGCAATGTTATACAATTAAATAAAACAGGTAACCTGTGTTCTAAGTTCAATTTTATATTATACATGCATGCAATGTACAGGCACAGTCATCATAAAAAAAAACTAAAGAAACGACATCGCAAACTTCCTGAAACCGATTTAAAAGTAACAGCCTTATGTTAAGAAAATTACATTTTTGATAGTTTTGTAGTGATGTGAAAGTAATAATAATGCTAATGTTATCCTGTGAATAAGTTTATATAGAGATGACACGTCGCTATACCGTGTGGGGGTGGAATATTGTAGTAAATCCGTAAACATTTTGCTAATAAAGCTACGTGCGCGCACGCCAATGCGGTCACGCAGCGTCGCCCGCGTCAGGTGGCCGCTCCCCTTTACACACGCACCACTCATCTTCTCATTAATTTGTATACAAAGCATTAATTAAAATATATTCAGGAAAAAATATTTTAAGTACTAAGCCTAAATGTAAAAGCTCAAGTCCGAACTAGTAGTGAGTTTGTAGCCACTTTGAAGAGGGTTCAGGAAAATGACAACTTGCAAAATTGAACTTAATCGGCTCAAAATCGAACTAACATGAAGTCTGCAGTCAACTTGAGATGGTTCAGCAAAATGCCATCTTGCTATTTAGCTCTAAATTGGTCGAACAGTTAACTCAAAGCTACGATTAAAGCCTATCCCACCGTCTTAAAGGTCACGTGTTCTTTTGGTGTTTTAAGTGAGCTTCCGAGCTTCATGGACTAATCCTATCGGCTTCCTTCCACTATATAACATACCAGAGTCTTATTATCATATGCCTGCAATTCATGTTTCTCGCACTCCGAAAGTTGCGTAGTATTTTATTAAGCGACTGCAACAAAAATTAATTGTCTACCTGTCTCTATTTTTTCAGCCATATACGATTATATAGGTACCTCCTAAGGCATTAAAGAAACGATAGAATATGCTTTTTCTGGGTAAAGTCGGTTTATACTAGTTATATATAAAAATATCATCACTTAAATAATAAAGTAATAATGTAGGTAGTTAACATTTTGTAAAATTCACATAGATTCTCGTAAGGCAAACAAAACATTATTTATTATTAGCGAAGGTATCTTAAACACCCTGCTTGCTAATCGCTTGTATGTATTATAATAAAAGTTATTATTACATTTAGTTGCAAAGTCCGCTAGCCCATGTGAAAATGTTAAGAGTAACGGTTTGCAACATTACGTCCACCTTTTTAACAATAACAGATCAAATGGGATTGATGTGAGCTGCGTCTAGCGCACAACACCGCTTCCGGTCAGTGTGCATCCATTCAAAATCACCCATTATCCCACCCTACTCTCGAGTGCAGTTTGTTTAGATTCGGATGGGGATTTGGCGAATGATATTGTTAATTGAAAGGTTCCCACAGCTTCCAGAGGGGTGAGTGCGGGACCTGCCCGGGCGGGTGGTGATTTGTGTGTTATTGTTAGCGCGCAATGCGATCGGTTTCCGCACGCACTCCCACGAAGTGCGCGCGCGCAGATGCGGGGCGCTCGGCGCCGCCGCCGCCGCATCGCTGTCACTAACAATATTGTCTCACGAGTGACCCCCGTGGGAGCCCAGGGAATTAATTCCGCCCATGGGAACGGGACCACTCGAACAATATTGCGCAAAGTACTATTGCATTGTTGATCTTTTTATTATTTTTAATAATTACCGCCAATAATAGATAGTAGCTGTAATCGTTATGTAATTGAAAGGACAAAGTTGGATTTGTGAATAATACAAAAACAATGTGATAATGATTCATAAAGTTTTGGTATTTACTTAACTTTTCATGATTACTGCTTTTGAAACTTAATTACAATATTCATTTGTTTATAAGTTACTGTTACAGTATATAAGTAATAGTGGATTAATATATCCACCACCAGCATTGGGATCTCATTTACATTTTTTTTTTGTTAAAATGTATCTTAATATGGATATCGTCGGTCCTGTATTTATGCATGGTTTTCAGGCACTTCTTATATTACAATATATCTTACTATATATATTACAATATATCTATACTTTTACCATACCATAACATATAATCTGTAGTTTTTATTCATGTTTATTGTTTTAGGGCGGCATGATTTAGAAATAACAAGCAAATTTTTGATTTAACAAAATTGCCCGATGTCATTAAGTAGGTAATTCTAAAAAAATTTGAATTGAAATCACGTACTAGATATTCTGAAATTTATCTGTTCCGAAACTTTGAAAATAATTATTTAGGTACCTGTAGTATAAATTAGTGTTTAGATGGGGCGGCATTTTCTTCGGTACCCAGGGGCAAAACAAGTATAAATCCTACCCCGATTGTATATAACACAGAATACCTAATATTTTTCAACGGACAATCAATTCGCTCACCTGGTGGTATTTTATCAACCTGACCGTGACATGCAGTGTTGATTGAAATTAATAACAGTACCTGTCATTATTTTCCGCCAACACTGCCCTGCGTCAGTACCCAAGAAGACCGATGTTTCGTCTCTTATACCTGGTTATTTTACTATTGCAGTTGTTATATATTTGTACTCACAGTTTTGTTGTGATACATTTGATAAATGATATAGGATTTTGAGCTATCTTCACGAAAAACTCATGTATACATTCTTCATCAAAATACGTAACCTATGATAAATATACAGTTAAACTGTAGTAAGAAGTGCTATTCTTTTATCTCGAATAAATCGGTTGAATAAATTGGATACGTCTTAAATTGATGCTTCCCACTTATTTAAACGACTGCCAATCTTTTTGACTTATCTACATTTTTTCCGAACAATAAACGTGTAAAACGGACATAAGTGTACTAAATCATTATGCACATATAAAATTTACCCGCGTCAAAATCGCAATTTAGATTCCAAGTTGACCGAATTCATTCGAATTAATATTACCCCGGACGTCGGGCACCATATTTATATTCTACGAAAACCTAGCTATTGCCCCGCGGTGTTACCCGCGATACAAGATATTCTCCTGCAGTTAAACGCAGCCTAACGTAGCCTGTTTTCCCAGGGTGTCAGCTAACAACATACCAAATTTTATTGAAAGTCGCTTCGTTAAGTCACGTTAAGTACAACATTAGTACCTACTTTATTTCCAAAAATAAAACGTTTTTCCTAAAATAAAAGTAGCCAAGTTTTACCTTATACCAGTATCAGAGATTTGCCGTAACAAACAAACAGACAGACAGACTAAATTAAACATATTATATATATTCATATGCATGTGGTAAAAACAGTTATTTCAATATTACAACCGGACACTCCAGTTTTATTTATATTTAATAGATAGAAATTAATATTTGAAATCGTGTAAACGAATTATCTTTCAAATAATATAATAACGACAGCAGAAACGCAAATGATTTATTAAGTCTGTGATAATTTAACACAAAATACGTACCTTCATTTAGAAAAAAACGATTTTATCTAATTACCTAATACAATGTTACAAGTAGTTCCAATAAGAAGGAAGTAGCTTCTTCCTATTCCTCGGAGTGTACTTTTCTATAAGTAAAATAGGCTAAACGTGCACTCCTTAAGCTAGACTCCTGACGGAAATAAGCTAATATTGATTGGCACAGTCATTCACATAGCCCGATTTAAACAAAGAAATTGTTTAAATTGAACGGGTGCTAAAAACTGATAATTTTGTTGTTTTAATCTAAATAAAGATTTTTTAGATCATCTTAATAATAATGTTAAGAATACTCTTTTGTTAATGTTTACAATATTGAATAACTTCGATCTTTTTATGTACGGTGGACCGATATTTTAGTTGGGTGCAAGAAGCTAACAGAGATTTGTACGAGTAAATACTTTTACAAATCACTGTTAGCTTCTATTTAAAGATATTTTAAGTTCAAATTAAATTATTCCCTTTAATTATATTATATTACTATTAAAACAAACATATTAAGAAATCTTTTGAGAAATCAGGTTGAAGCAAAATAATACTTAATTTATGAAAATATCAAATTAATGTGTGGAGATTATAACAAGACTTTAAAAATATTCCTCAAAAATAATATTCCGGATTCAAAATCTATTAAAAAAGAAAAACTAAAATAATAATGATGAAATCGAAAAGTAGTAACGCACTATATATTCCAGGCGTTTAAGTTGAGATTCACCTAAATTGCACATATTGCTAAAATAAAATAAAAGAGATTTAGTTACGATATCATTGTTGATAATTGTAAGAGCGATCAGGATACAATTGGGAAGTTGACTACGAATAAAAATACATAAATATGAAACCCTCATAACGATATAAATTGTATTATTTTATGAAGTTGATAAATCATTGACGATCAAGGAAAAGTCATAAACTGCTACAGCTTTTTATTAAATAATCCACGTGGTAGTTTATATTTCATAATTGCGTTAATAAAGGCTGTTGAGTTCACTTGATTTTTTGTCTCAGCAGTTGAAACACACAGGAACGATTTATTCAGTTATCAAAATTAAATTTCAGCTCTATATTTTTTTTGTATTATCCTTTTTTTGTCATAAGTGAACGGTGCTTTCAGTGCGCTCACCTGTTGGAAAGTGATACGCCTGTCCATCGTTATACGAGTACATTAGTACTTAATATCAACAATAAACTAAATAGCTGCACAATCACAAAGAAACGTAAAACCAAATTAATTAAAAATTCCGCTCAACGCGTCGTTTGATAAAATTCTGCCCATCGCGTCAGTTAAGCACAATTTTCACTCATAGTCACATCGCTCGCTACATGTCATAGTTATAGCAGTATATATATGCTCGTGATTTTGTAGCTCATGACGCCTTAAGGTCAAAATTTTAATGAATATATTTTTCTCATAAATGTTACAATAAGTCAACGTACGAGTATGTATCACGGGTCTCGGACATTTTTGTCGAAAATAGTTTATTATTTATCTAAGTACGAGTAGAAAACACCCAAACCAATACCTACGACCAAACAGGTTCAAGTAAAATTATTGAAATTGTAAATTTGATATTTTTATATGTGTTGATTGTTATACGTTATATTCTATAGTCAAAGTTCGGGTTGTTAAGAATAAAATTGAATTTTAATTCAACTTTTATTGATTATACCCATGTTTAAGGTTCCGACGCCAAATGGCATAAAAAGGAACCCTTACAGATTCGCCGTCTCCGTTGGTCCACACCCTCTTGTCTCCGAAACTATATAAACTATACTGTTGAAACTTTGTAAGTATATGGATTCTGTTAACCGCAATAAGGTTTTCCTAAAAAGCCTAAAAAAATATTTTGGGATTCTCCATACCTTGAACTGAAAATCAATGTGTAGGGGTGCACAAAAGGATATTGAGGTTTCTTTAAAAGATTTCATTATAAATTGAATAGTTTGGGCGCGAGACACCCCCTACTACTACCCCCGACAACTTCACCCCCTTCCACCACTTCTAAAGAATGAAATTGTTAAAAAAATAAAAGATGTACATTACGATGAAAACTAACAACTATGTATATTTGGTTTCATCGAAATCTAGTGAGTAGTTTTTACACCGCAAACGGTGAACTACTATTTTCTGTACTAAGTGCCTAAGTAAATAATAACAATTTTATTTTATGTTACTTGCTGCTACGGAGCCCTTAATGGGCGAATCCGACTCGCACTTGACCAATTTTTACTTATATTTTATTCAATTAAGTCTTCATAACACCCTTTGAGTCTGGATTTGGGAATTTTGGATACATTATTATTCAAGGATACATTTTGAATTGTTTAAGAAAAAAGGGAAAAATTTTACTTTTTATTTTGTCTATTATTATTATTACAGCAGGTTCAGTTTTATCATTTCAGTACTTATTGCCATAGTTTTTGAGTTTTGGGATGAATTGTGAAACAAAAAACAGACACTTGACCCGTCAAAACAGCGCATTATACAGCGTGTGTCGGATTAGCATGCATTTGCCAAGCGCTGCCGGCATGAGACGCCATTGCATATGCACCTCGTCCCGCGCGCTCCGCCATCACCCGCGCCACACCAGATGCTCTATTAATATTGTATCACGCATAACATTGGACACAATTTGTAGTCCGGTTGCTATACGGTCAAACTTTTCATCGACACATCTGTCTCCTGATAAATGGAAATGTATCAATTCTGAAAACATTTACGGTAATGTATGAGCTACCTACCGGTGTCTATCAATATCTCTCTGGATGTTCTATTTCATGAATAGAAAATCTAGACACCGCTGCATGTATAATACGTTTATGTCTAGATTTTATATTACATCCATCGTCTGGTAGGTATTGTCAACAACCGTATTTCAAAACTCATTCTGCATTTTCAATGTTCTGTCTTTGGGAATTGAAATCAGTTAATGTTATACAATTCAATCCTACAAATGAGTGAGTACAGCGGACATTATTAAGTGGATGACTACAATATATCATTCAATACTTGCGTCTACTGATTTAGTAGGTAACAGTGAAGTTACAGTCGCAAACAAACGGTAACTGCATACATTAGGTACAATGACGTAGGTAGGAGCCCGTTTCATTTGGTTAAACAAATACTTAAAAACTGTTTAAATCTTTAAAGAAAGCTAGGTGGTAGACACGACAATGACTCGTCTAGGTACCTACCTAGACGACTCAGTGTCTACGGTAGAACCTACTACCGCAGTGCCTGATATTGTCCCATGAAACAGGAGTGTTTAATGCACTTTTGTGTTTTGGGATGAAGGCACTATAGCTAGTGAAATACCGTATACAAGAGACCTTACATCTATTGTCTCTGGTTCCAGGCGCAGTGCGACGTTGTCGGAGAATATAACTGTATATCAGTTGTTGGTCTCCTTCATTGCCGCTCTGTCATGTCAGACGTATCACTTACCATCAGGTGAGCGTCCTGGCCAGTACACTTATTATATATAAAAACAACACTTTTGTTTCCCGATCGTTTAAGGTTACCTACCTTCTAATAATAACCTAATGTTAACTAAAGAGATAAAGAACTTGAATTGCTTAAAACCAGTTGCCAACTTCTACCTAAATATATCATCGACTGTCGAATTAGACAGAATCCACTTTAAACTTTCCTGCATTTCACTTTGTATGATGTCACAATTTGTATCATCTGTATAAATCACGACATTTTCGGTTATCGTATGATAATATCTACACTAACAAATGCTTTGTTTTTGCAACGAGGAACGAGATTGATGTGAAACAATTACAGGATGCTCCTGGGCATACATTCAAAATGTGTTGCATTGGAAACTAGCTTTTTCTGAAGTCTACGATGCTAATGTACAAAGGTAACAAATGGACTTTAGCAGAGCCATCCATCGTTCCACTTTTGTGTTATCTTCTATTTGATTTCCTGCATAAGTATGAACTCTTAATAAATCATACGCAACGATAAACCAGGAATATTTAGAGAAATGTGCGTTATCATCATGATGATGATAATGAAGAAGGTAAAAATAGTGTAGGTACTCTTAGGTAATCATTAAACGAAGATTTCTAAGAGCAAGACGTTTTTACTCACTTAATTACCTACAAACAATATAAATCTGCATCGCTTATTTTATTTAAAATTATGTAGGTATTCATATCAATTCATTGATTAACTGGTTTTGCCAGCGGTTTCACTGCTGTCAAATTCGGAGTCACACGTAGCGCTTGCAATCGGATATTCAAATTATAAGTTATTATTTCGAATATGGAACAACAATAGCTATTCGAATATTCGACGGCACTAATTATACTAAAATTGTACAAGTGAATCCGACAAGCCGACGCCGCCGAATCATCGAAATACAATTCTCTTTCAACCTATCGCAGTCCAGCGCTGGACATATGTCTCCTACATTTTGCGCCGGACATTCCGATCCTCCACTTTTCCTTTTGTAAGTCGTCGAGCCATCGGGCCGGAGAGAGTCCTAAGCTACGCTTGCCAAGACGCGGTCTCCACTGCAGAACCCGTCTACTGCAACGGCCATCAGTTCTGCGACATACGTGACCAGCCCACTGACACTTTAACGTACTGATCCGGCGCGGCCATAACCTTAAGTTCTTTACGGATTAAATCATTTTTGATCTCATCCCTAAGAGAGACTGCGAGCATAGCTCGCTCCATAGCCGTTGAGTGACTTTGAACTTGTGAACCAATCTCGCAGTCAATGTCCATGTCTCAGCTGCATATGCTAGCACGGGAAAGACGCATTTTTTTATGTCATAGTGTACAGGACGGTCAAGACACTAACATAATGGTAAGTGATACGTCTGACCATGATAGAGCGGCATTGAAGGAGACCAACAACCGATAGACAATTATTATTCTTTGACAACGTCGCACTGCGCCTGGCACCAGATACAACAGATGTAAGGACTCTTATACACAGTATTTTTACTAGGTATAGTCCTCATCCCAAAACACTAAAGAGCATAACACTCCTGTTTCATGGGACGATATCTGGCACTACGGTAGTACCTACCCAGACGACTCAGTATCGAGTTTACCGCCTTTTGTCACTAAGCATTGCGAAATCGTTGACGTTAGGACTTGACCTAACTTGCCGAATGCCGCCTAGACCAACTGAATCCTTTTACAAGCATCCCACTCGAAGATATACCAGCCAAGGTGGATGGTTTGGCCTAGGTAGATATATTCTTGCACAACCGCGAGAAGGTCGTCATCGACGCATATTGGTCGTGGAATGACATCGCCATTGAAATGACTTTCGTCTTGTCCAAATTCATGCCAAGCCGACCAACTCGTCGGGAAGATTCGTTAAGGCTGTTCAGCATCTCAGCAAGCTCTTTCGATGACTGCCACGATGACGATATCGTCAGCGAACGAAGATGAGAAATATACTCTCCATTGGTCTCCCCGAAGGTTGTAATTCGTCAAGTCTAATGGCGAAGTGGTTCCTTACAACTCTGGAAAACAACTTATAGGCGTTGCTCAGAAGTGCTATCGGTCTATAATTCTTCAAGAGCGTTTCATCACCCTTCTGAAGAATAAGATGACACCTGCCAGGGAACTACACCAAAGATTATTTAAGAGCTCAACTTCTAAGGACGGGTTTTCCACCTGCACCGTATGCTAAGAATCCCCGAGAGAAGAATGGCGGCCACAAAAATCTGATATTGGCAACATATAATACCCTAAAGGCTGGACCATTACCTTTCTAAATCAGAAGACCGGACACTTGCTTTTCTTCTGAGAACTGATAGGGTTTCACAGGTGGTGTCGGTTTTCTAGTTCCAACTCCCTTGTGAGAAACGTTGTTGAAATCAATATTCTGTCGAACCGGGTAGCGTACCTTCCTTGGTCGGCGTTTATACTCCTCCAGGGAGTACCTGTCACTAACCTCCTCGCCGACCTCGTCACACTCTCACGAAGAGGTTGAAGCCTTATAGTTCCAAAGCCATACATGGCACAACTGCGACCTTCTCCAATGTTTTATGGGGGGACTTTAACGCTAAAGCGGAAGTACAAGAACGCAGCGAATCGTGATCTTAATAGTGAGAAATAATTTAGATTTTTTTATCTAATTGAGTGAGTTTGTGATAATTGTATTTGTGATTTATAATTTTTGCAACTTTTTTTACAATATGTATTGATTACAAAGAAGGAAGGGAGGCAAGAAGGAAGGTTAAAAAGAAACATTGTTTCTACCAATTTACTGGATTTTTTACTATTCGAATATTATTAGAATAACGTCCCCAAAATATTAGAATTTTGAAAATTCTCCAATATTTGCAAGCCCTTGGTTCCTCAGTCCCTTTTCCTGATTACGAAAACAGATTTTCATTTTACGCTACTGAGATGATTTTATTGTACGTCTTTCCATCGATTTTAGCTTCCTACCTTGAAAACTTCGAAAAGTCTAATCCATCCTCTTTGACGTTGGGAGCTGATTTCCGAAAAAAATTATGTAAGATGTTTTGTAAGTGACAAATAGAATGCTCTATATAAATTTCCTCTCCCTAATTCAGGGAAGTGTTATAGTTAGTTAAATTCTAATAACGAAATTTAGTTTGGAAGATTTCTGGTGTGTAATTTTTTTTTGCCGTAATAGGTGCGTAAGTAAATAAAAATTATTTTATTTTAAGTAACTTGCTGTTGCAGAATCCTCCAAGGGCTAGTCCGACTCGCGCTTGGCCTATTTTTTACCTTACAGTTAACGAGAGAGTAGTCAAAAGTACTGCTAAATGTTTTGTATGTAATGACGTACGCACTTGTCATGTACACAGAATATTGTCCAGCAGGTATCGATATTGAAACGTATGATGTGTTAGTCTCAGTATTATGGACAATAAAGTGGAATCGTATGGCTACAATAGGAGGCATATCGCTCCTATCACACACTTTCATCTGGACGATGCGGCGCCGGCGCAGTACCGACACTTCGAAGTTTAAATCGATTACGCCTCCGCTTTCAAGCTATGAATATTTTAACTGATCCGCATGATTGACTCATTGTTGAGGTTTCGTGTCATAAGAAGGTACGTTCAAATTAGATCCAGAAGAAAGTGCGCTATTGTGAATGAGTAACTCGGACTTAAGATACAAATTATTATAGATGCAGATTGGAACCGGTACGAAACTCTAAACAAAATTAAACCGAACCATAACTACCTACATTACAGTGAAAATTCTGTGCTCATACAAATTTAAACGCACATAAAGCAAAACCTAAAGCAGGAACTTTGCGACTTTTCCTTATGGAACATCATCAGGAAGGAGGTATATGATATGTAATATAGTCAGTGGCGTAACGAGCACTAACCTAGGCGTGCGCTATATGCGAGGCCCTCAACAGATTTTTTACTTTAAAAGCACCTCCATCCAGGGGTGGATTGTGAAATTGTGGGCCCTTGGGCTGAAACTATTCAGGGGCCTATCTATGTACTCAAGTCAAAGCCATGTCAATAAACTGATTCTATAATCATAGCATAAGATACTGCTTTTTGCACAAATAATGCATGACATTGTGTTTGTATTGTCTAAATATACGCAAATTTGAGTTGTGACAATGGTAACCTTATTGCTGTGGTAGCAATATCTTCATAGATACCTACCATTATACAATAGATAACCATTGGGCGAGAGAGAAATGGAATCGCCTATTAGTTTTATATCGGGGTCTGGGGGGCCTTGTAACATCGGGGCCCTAGGCTGCAGCCGAGGCATCCCTTAGATAGATCAGGTATGTACTCATTTGGGATTTAACGACGCGGTAATGAAACCGAACCATTTTTTAAGAAATTTATAATTGGTGATGAAAATCACGTACAACAACTCGTTAAATGAGTTGTTATTACCGGGCAGTACCATCGATTGAGAACCCTTCTGCGAACTTATAAGATTAAAGCAAGAACTTGAGAAAGCGGCTGGAATTAATCTACGAAGGGATGTAGTTTTTCATCATGATAACGCTAAACTTCACTTCTTTAACAATTCGTTAAAAATAATGTGATTTTGGCTGGGAGGTGTAAATGTCGTCCTGACCTAGGCAGTGTCATGTCAATATCACGTAAGGACAGCCAAAAACTACTTGACGCAGTTTTTTGATCATAAGCATGGGATCGTATCCCTACCTACACCCTCCCTCCCTACCTACTATGGTAAAAAGTTATTGAACAAAATGATACCTAGATACTTTAGGTAAATGGAAATACCTTTGTTGAAAAAATATTTTAGAATTTCATATAAAATGCGAAGGAACTTTCTCCCCAACCTAATATTAAAGAATGTTGAATTTATTTTAAAGATTTGTATACGATAGCAGCTCCCGATTAAACGTGTAAAATATACGACGTGGAAACTATTTTGTACCATTCCGATAATAGTATTTATGTAACATACCTATACATAATGTTGATAACAGTTATAAAAGCCTATAACAACGTCCCAACATGTAATTAGAAATTGTTTTAGGGTCTTTGGAGCACCACTGTGTTGTAATTTTCGAGATTATCCGTGTTTAGTTATCAGGAAAATAAAATAGTTCAACAAAAACGATTTAAGGTTGGCAACCTATTTTGCAAAACCATTGTTAAAATTGTAAAAGTATTTGGTATAAATAAAAAGATTATTGTTGTATACCTTGGTAGGTAGGTATATAGCTACGTAACTACTTGCATTTTATTTATTAATATTGGTAAATTTCTGAATTTGAGTTAGGTAGGTACTCTATATACCTACAAGCTATCGATAGTTATGCAAAAGCAATAGTATCAATAGGGCTATCGATAGTATCGAAATTTATTGTATCTAATAATTAACGATGGTTATCATCGATAGTATCCATACAATTTCATCTATTTCCAAAACTATCGATAGTATTGATACTATCGATAGTATACCTATAGATGATTTTCAAGTTCATTTATCGATAGTCGAACTGTCGATAGTTCGGAAACACTGGGTATATTTATTTTTATTACAAATTGTTTGTGTTTATTTTACGCTCAATTCGACTAGCATAACTGTAAATGTGATAAAATTAAAAAGAGGTTCCCATCAAACTCAGAATTCCCATGATTTTAAAGAGTTGACGTCTGTTATGATTACCTTAAAATTTCAGCCAACCACTAAAATATCACTATTTTTTATTTTATGTAGAGGCTTAAATAATTTAAAATTTTGAGTTGGACTAGACAGGTGTTTTTAAATATCTATATGGTTATTCGTATCTCAACTCCAAATTCTATTACCTTTTGCCGGTTAAATTATCGATTAAATTGGACCGTCCAGCAGTTCACGGTTCAAGGCGGCAAAAAATGTAGTACGCGGAAATATGTAGAGATGGCGGTGTGGTACGTGGCCTGGGTTCCCCGTGTCAAGTGTCACGCGGGCGGCGCGGAGGGCACCAGCCACGACCGGCCATTGTGCGCGCGCTCACGACGAGACGAATCACAGCGCAGGCTCCATGACCCATTAAACGCGGTCACGATAACATTCTACCAACCTCTTTCACCCGCACCAGCTACCCAAGTGAAGCTGCCAAAAACATTTCCAAGATCATTTCCCACGACCTCACAATGACTCCGTGAAATCATTATTGTAACTCAGATTGCATTGACCGTAAAATACCTAATAATAAAAAATATCACAAAAAAACTAAAATTTATTTTTAGATATAACGTCAGAAATAGAAATAACCTTAATACCTTGTTATTCTATTACTGACTTTCAAATCCTTCCTTATGTATGATTAAGTATGGTAGTCAATTACCTACCAATAAAATGCCAATATATATTAT
>PQWD01004599.1:0-92172 GCA_019425675.1 Leucinodes orbonalis
GTGGTCATAATTTTGTATGCGGGCAATCAGGCATTTTCAGGGTCCTTAGTACCTTTAGTTCTATGGTTTCTTAAACTATATTAAAAAAATGATATGTATCTGATCCATAGGACTTTTATAGGCGGCTCTCCGAGTAATTGTTTTTATATAATATTACAATACATACTACTAGTGTCAAAGACAATTCAAAGCTCATATAAATTTATAGTTTTACTTATAAAAATGCATAATTTATTTCCCATCGGGAAGACGCTCCGTAAGACCATTGCCCAAACTTCCTCTTTCAATGGGCCGTATATTTTCCACCGACTCCGGCTTGTGTGCGTAAACCACTTTCGTTTGCGCACACAATCATGTCGTTGGCATTTATACAAGCGGTTATTTTATTTCTTAAAAAGTATACATATTGACCAATACTTTGCTTTCAGCCAAACTGTGCAAAAGTTTGTTGGCATTAGCTCGTTCAGAATAGTAGTCTTTAAATAGCTACCTTAATGAACCCTTTGGACGCCAGGAAAATAGACACAAAATCTATTGTTTATGATGCCTTTAGGTGTCATTGGCGTTCAAAGGGTTAATATAAATGGAGCGGAAAGGTAAAAGAAAAATAGAAAATACACAAAGAAACGTAACGTATTAGAAAACAACGCATAAAACACCGTAATAAAACGAAAACATCGATTTGCTTTTTTTTTATTTCTTTTTACATAAATATAAGTAATACTTTTGTTTTTTAAATTCTAGCAAAAGTAATTATACGTGTGATACACAATAAAAAAATAGTTTGTACTTAAATTAAAAGAACATAACACATTCAGACAAGCATGCTTCCAGATAGTTGCCAGAACCTCTTTTAAAATCGAGAATCAAAGTAATTTTAGTTATATATTCGGATATTACATCATTAAAATGTAATTTCAACTTTTGAATGATTCAGTAAATTATGTGACAAATTCGATTTTATATTTTTACGCCTGGCAAACTTACCCGTGATAATGAAACCATCGCAACATCATTCATTAACTGTATGCTTTGTCCTTAACAAACTTGCAACAGCTTTCCATCTTTCATATAAAAAAAGTGTAATTCAATCTCCATCTTTCATATAAAAAAAGTGTAATTCAATCTCCATCTTTCGTTCAATTTCACCGTCTCTACAAGATACATATTCTGTTATCACAATATCAGCTTTAAATATATATCCCAACATTTTCTAGTCATATTATGTCACAAAAAGAAAACAGAACTGATAACTTAATTAGGAACTTAACTATAGCTATTACAAAAATAATTTCATATATATAATAAAATCACTTTCACCAACTCTTCATTCCACTAAGTTGCTTTCTCTAATTAACTCGTTTATTATATTTTAATTGAGTCTTAATTTGGACTCTTATTCCTGTATTCTGAAACAAGACTCAAGCGTTGATCTTTACTTGCAGTGGCGTGCACTCCATATATGCAAATAAGCAGTGCATACCCTGTGCAGTAGACACCCCGGAAAATCGCCAACATCTTACATGATTCCCACTTATTCGCCCATTTTCCTCTACAGATTTAAAACCATAGGCGATCTGCTGTCATCAACTGCACTCAATTTGACATAAATAAAATTATTTATTGTTTTTGCAATTGTGAGTACGGTATTCACTTTGCATACCGTACTCACAATCTCTGTGCACGCTACTGTTTACTTGAATAGAGTTAGAAAGGAATAGCGCTCTATACGATAAATAGCGCCATCTCTTTCTAACTCAATTTAAGTAAAAAATCAACGTTGAGTCTCGTTATAGAATACGGGCCTTAATATATACAAATTATTAAGTTGGACACACATAATATTATGGATAAAATAATCGGAATGAACAGTCATTAAAATTAATTTTATTCAGTGACTTTAATTAACATACCAGAAACAATTTAAATAAACAATATATAAACAAATTGTAATACCCTACTTTATAGTTATTACTATTGAAAATTCGATTTATTTAACGACGACAGATAAAACCGACACTGCTTACTAGTAAGAATTATTTTTATTGCACAAATAATCTTTCTTAAGGTAATAAGGAAATGTATGAAAAAAAAAACAATTTTGTTGATTAACAAAATTTACATTTTGCATTATAATTCTTTTTACGTATTTGACATGTAGCCATAAAATTATATCATCAAATCGCATTGGTCTCACTTAAATTGTTTTATTTCAAATTATACAAGTGTGATTCAAATTACAAATATTGAAACCAGCCTACAGACTGTTGCCAAAAGATTATCACAATTTATTCATGCTTACTCGCGTCGGCAACTCTATGTAAAACTAGGATCCTAATCTGTAAATTAATTAAATCAAATATCATCACCGCAAAGACCCTCCTCAAATTCGAGACAAATACTAAGCAGTAAATTTGAGTACCCGCTAGCCGTCAGTTTTTTTAATGGAAATTAGTTATAATTTTAAAATTAGGTTTTCTAATTGAAACAACTGTTACGCTCCGTCCATTTACTCTAAACATGCTTAATGAAAGCTCTCGTCAACAAACATGATCAGGCACAGATAAGATACAACGGAGACTTCCTTAAAAGGAACTCTCCCCAAAGTGACATTACTTAAGACGAGTACATCATTTAAATTAAGATCACAGTCAACATTATAAATTGCGACTTGTAGTCACAACTAATCATTCAACCGTTTATGAGGCAGTCATAATACAACAACATGTATCTACTAGTAGTATAGTAACTTCATTTGATTGTAATTAAAGTTGAAAAACAATATATTTTACGACACTTTATTTATGTAATATAACGTAAGGTTATATAACGTATGGTTGAATTGTATATTTTACAATGGTTTGCCTATAAAAATCTAATATATTATCGTGCCTGTATATAAACTGTATTCGGTAATTAATAATCCTACATTATCCATCTGTCATTATTATCAACAATATATACACAATGGATTGTCACAGAAAATTGTTTATCAATATTTTACAGCACTCTGGGAACAGTATACATACATTTTCAAGGTGGTAGAGGTGAAAATGTATCACCTCATATTTGAACCTTATTAACTGGTAATACAGTTGAAAACTAATGGACTTAAGTTACTTAAAGAGTACAGCCAAGTATGAAATTGCAAACATAATTATATGGATAATTGAGGTGAGTGAAGCCCCTGTGTTTGTATTATTACATCAGCGATAGTGTTGTCTTTACTTGAATCATAATTTGATTAAATGACAAGATATTTATAGGTTAGGTAGGACACTGGGGCACAAAATATTCTATAAAAGTGTATGACATGCTCAATGCATTAGAAAGGGTGACTTCTGCTTAAAATCACCACAATTTATTGAAATTATTGGTATTAATACAATTTTAATGAGTTTTACAAATGATACTAACAAAAATCACTTGAATACCGGTACTACTCGGTAATCAAACAACGCACTGGCCTTTCGCGTTAAATGATTTCTCTGTTCTATTTTTATTTATCTGTGTTCAGTTTTGATACCTAAATCCTTTTGTTTGAATAACTACAGACACACTTGATAAGAACACTTTGTAAGTAAAGAACTAATTTTACATAAGGTTTTCGTCTTAACAAACAAAGCTAAAAAGAACTTGTTACATTTAATCATTGTTATTATAGTAATTATATATATATATGTAATATAAGTTTATATGTATTTATTTATACGTAGAATGTAGATATTGTAACTTTGCACAATCTTGCCCTTTCTTGTATTTTTTTTTCTGTGCCTGTGAGGTTGTCTGGAAGAAATCGCTTGTAGACCGCCTAAATTGCAGTATGTTTTGTTTATTACTGAAAAATTCTATCTATTGTTCGAAATTTCAAAATGTACATGATAACATAGATTACTGGTACTCTCCCATATCAAGCACATAAACACGATTCACTGTTCCGCAACTTAGCATCCACTTCATTCAAGATTATAGTTCAAGACCACGTTGTTATTATCGGTGTTATTTTAGAATCTGATTGATATCCCGTCGAGATACCTAGCCAAACACTGTTCCATTGACGTCATTTGAGGACAACACTATCGCTTTGTGATATTGCAAATTTTGAAGGTAGTTCTAAGTCACGTACACCTTGTCACTTGATATTTTTATTTGAATGCTGTCACCATGTTATAATCAATACATAGTAACATTATGTGGTGACTCACGCTTTACTTGTTAACTTTACCATTTAATTACAAGACTCATCTCCGCTCGCCAGTTGTCATCACTTTGTTCTATAACAGAACCTATTTATAATATATGACTTTCACTCTTTATAGAGCACTGTCACTTGAAAAGATACTTTTAACCTTATTATAACACTGAGTTAAGGTTAAAACCTAATGGCAAGCAGACATGTGTTTTATAAAACAATAATACCACCTCGATACTGTGAAACCAAACTAATAAATGCATAAAACATAGTATTGTTCCTGAATTTCGATTAGCTACAAACACAATTTACATTACAGCTATATAATATTGTCACTTACACTTTACAAGAGTATATGTTCACAGTTTAGTCACCGGGGCCGATGATGAGAGCACTGATCGCGAAGAATATGAACACTAATCCACCGATTATGGTAACTGTGGAAGAGAAAAAAGTTAAATTAGAAAATGTTCCTTCGAGGCGGATTTTTTATATAACAAGAACAGAAATATGTTTAAGATCACAAATATTTTTTATATTATGTATATCTACGTACGCAGAAAATAACGACGTCAGTAAGTATATTATTTTATTTAAATATTATTTTTCTATGGAAAATGATGAATGGATACCTCGTCTTCATAACAAAAATGTTGAATTTGGCACCCTCAAGTATTCACAATATAATTTTATACATTAAAAAAAACACTTATACTACATTGAAATAGGTAATAAAAATGCTTTTTCTTGAATAAATCTTATCAATATAGGTTCGATGGAATCAAATACATTAAAGTTTTTATACAATAATTGCATGCGTTGAACTATAGAGTTAAACGCCTAAATTTTATAAGCTTACCAGTCCTAACAGATATCTTCTGCGCGACCATCCTGCCTCCAATGACCGCCAAACCAGTACACAGCGCGTGCCCCAGCGATCCGCCCACCACCACGCCTACAGCGTCTTCTCTAGTCGCCAGCACCACTGTCGCCAACTGGGACCGGTCGCCCCACTCTGCGAGGAACGTCAGCGACGCCGCTTGAAGTAACACCTGGATGGGAATGGAATTGGTAATAGCATAAAACATCGATGGTAAAAAACAATGTTTTGTATATTTCGTTGATATGACATGTCATAACACCTATGTAATTTTATTAGAACATTTTAGAGTTCAAATAAGGTTTTTATAGCAAAAATGCACGTTTATTCATCGGGACCATCGATATTATTTATTTGTCGAAGGTCCGTATTATAAAACGAGACTCAAGGATTGATATTTACTTAGATTGAGTTAGAAAGAGCGTTGGTGACTCAATGGTGTCGACTGTTGCCCTACTATCGGGAGGGCTGAGGTTCATATCCTGCCACGTAGCAAATGTTTTCGAATTTTCGAAAAATATGTACGTTATCCGACGCTCTTACGGTGAAGGAAAACATCGTGAGGAAACCTGCGCGAAGTCGTCCAACCCGCACTGGGCCCGCGTGGACGACTAAGGCCTAATGACCCTATACGGGTAGGCTCGTGCCCCTCGGTGGGGACGTTTAATGAGCTGATGATGATGACTTAGAAAGAGATGCCGCCATTTAGCGTATATAGCGCCCTTTCTAACTCAAGTAAGATCAACGTTTAGTCTCGTTCTAGAACACGGGCCTTATAGTTATAAGACATGAAACATGTTGTTATCTATTATTCATGTTATACCTTGCAAGTTCAAAATGTTTGAATAGATTTTACTTAGTATATATTTAGCCTGGTTGAATTAAAATTTGGTGTAAAACTTTTCGTAGACATACCTTTATAATGGCGTTACGTTTCCGCCGCCTGGTTTCCGCCTGCCCCTGCTCTAGCATGTCCAGGGTCTCCTCCTTTTCATGCTGTAACATAACGTGTATTTTAAAATATATATTCTCAAGCCTATTGGTCCTTTGGACCGGATAAAATATCGATTACAAGTTTATGCAAGAGTAATATACAATTTCTGTGGCATCAACAAACAAACATGCTAAAAGCATAGAAAAGAAGCCAAATCAATACAACTTAAAATGTTTCACATATTCTGACAATACGTAGATATTTACGTAACTCCAATGATTCTATACAAATCGATCACTTCAATTCTTATAACTCTAACTAAATTGAGGAACAAAATTACCAGTCTTTATTCAAATTTACTGATTTAATTTACATAATGATTTAAATATTTTGACTAACAATTACGATAATTTTCCAAAAGACGTACTAATATTCAATATACATCTTAATCTTTGTATGATCTAAGTAAACGTGTAGTTTGCATAAAATTACAAGCGCAGAAATGAATTTGAATAAATAAGTAATACGAAATAATGAACCTAGTCTACCTGTGTACGTGATAATAACAAAATGCTAAGCTTCTTAATCAGAACATTATTCATTGATGAGACATTCTAAAGTTTACCAGAAAAATAAAACATTTACCAAAAAGATTCAAAAAAACAACTGACATTTGCAAAATAACTTATGATTATTTTCTCGCATTATCGTAGTAAAGCTCTCATTATCATTAATACGAATAGTATATTTGAATCAGACGGAAATATCTTTTTTTAATGTAATCAACGCAAAATTAACAGAAATTTCCAGTAATTCTTAGTATTGCCATAATAATATTAAGAACTTTTGATGTTAAGTTATGAAAAATACAAAGGAAAGATATGCACGAACCTTTTTTGTATTTGAAATGGATGAGTCTAATTTAAATCCCTCTAATATTTAGTCATTTATTTTTCTGGTCACTTTAAAATGAAGCACAAGAATATTCAAATGCTGAATTCCTTTGCACTTTCGCAACAAGCTGCCGTTAAGCGTTTCAGTATGATGTGGGTACGTGCTAAACGGAACGTAAAGAATTAGCTATGCCTAAAAGAAAAAAAAAACTATGGTGTCATTCGTACTGCCAGGCATAATGACGTAAGATCACCCTCAGCAGTTCGGGTTGCGTTGAGGGGCCCGCCTGGGGCTCGTCAGGGGGCCCTGGGGCTTCGACATCAGGGCTCCTCGAAGGGCCGGGGGTTTGGGATGTTTCTGATGAAGGAGACGCCGGCGCAGTATTCGGCCGCGACCGATCCCTTGAGCCGTCCTGCACACCGTCAGACTAACAACTGATTTATCTAACGGTCTCCACTCTCCATTCGAAATTTGAAAAATCCCTTCCCCTGTTGCTTAACAAAACTTTAAAAAGTTTATGCGTGGCTTATTTAATATAAATAAAAGAAAGGAATTCAACATTTGGTCGTAGGGTTAAAGCTTGCTAAATTATAGGAGAATAATTTAGCAACAATACAATGGTTGTTTAAATACATGTCTAATTCAGCTTGATAATTATTTCAATATAAACATTATTTTGGACTGCACACAATTAAGATAACTTTGAATGATAAAATCAATCGTAATATTACACTAGGATTACTTTATTGCCGCAAAGATATAGTATCGAGCCTCTTAATGTAACGCAAATCTGATTACGAAATCAAGAGATAATGGCTATTTCGTCGTACCGTCGTTAATACCTTCGGTTTTATTGAAAACTTTTTTTGGCACCTACGATTTTTTGTATCTGTGTACTTTTAACCATAAAAAGACTGGTCAATTAAAATAACGAAACATTGTGAAGTTCCATATGATCCAAACAGAACAACACATGTGCTAGGGGAAGGGATATTTTCTGTAATTTCGATCATGCTCTGAAGTTTTGCGACATTGCTTGTGATTGGCCCTTCCCCGTTTCATAAGTTTCATTTTAACATTGCCATCAAAAACTCTCCAATATCGTTTATGTTCTACGAGGCCCTAACACCTCCCGAGGCACATAGTCATATTTATGACTTTAGCTCAATATATTTTCTGTTATTTTTGGATTCCATCCACTTGAATGGCTAAAATGACCTATCGAACTATGCAAAATGGTTGAATTTGATCCAACACAACAACACATGTATAAACTTTTATCGTTAGTTACTCATACGTTCAGCATTCAATGACTGCCGCCTAAGAAAGTTTCTGAAGTTTAAAGTTTAATTAGTCATAATTCCAAACTATTTTAATAAGCATTAGAATCTCAAACCACACACAACTTCAAACATAAAACCAACTTACCGCATCTTCTCTTCTCTTGAGTTTCACTCTGAACTTCCTCCAACTCTTCTTGTCCCTCATTAGGGTCCATCTTCCATCCATCCCTCAACATTTTCAGTCCGAATATCGCAAATAGTGCTGCGCTTACATAGTGCGTATACACCCGCGGTATAACCGTGGCTATCCACCCAAACGCAGCCGACAGGATCGTCATAAACACCAGTGCGGATATGGCGCCGGCGAACACCACTATCCTGGGATGTTTCATCGCCATAATGGCTGCTATGAAGAAGGTTTTGTCGCCCAACTCGGATACTATCACGACTGACAGCGACGCGATGAATCCCTGCCAGAAGCTGCCTTGTATCGCCTCGCGCTGTGAAAGAAAATTTAATGGTTATTCTTTTTGTTATAGAACAGAAACTATTAGTTCAAATATTTGAGTACATGAACAAGATATTTGTATTGTTCTGGGTATGTCTATGTATATATATATATATATATATATAGTATATAGGTATGTATGTTAATTTATTGTTTAGTACCCATAATGCAAGCTCTTTGCTCAAATTGGAGCTAGATGACGTTGTGTGATTGTTTGGATATTTTTCTCTTAATATTTTTTATGTGCTGTACAAGGCAGAACTGATGTTCGCAGAAGTTCGAGCAACTAATAATAATAATTAAACGTTTATTTAGTGTCTCAAAACAGTACATGTACACATAAAACAAATCAATCATGATTACTTAGTCTAAAGCCTTGTACTAGACGCTCATCGGATAGGTAACCAAAGATATTATCTGGAGTTCCTCCATGCTTGAAAAGGCACATTAAGCTGCTGGTCCTGACTACTAGGTATTTCAAAATGGTAGTCCCTTGTAACAACACCCACTTATCTGCATTAAATCTATAGATCGTATTTATTTAATCTAGCATTAGACTTATACTACTAAAATAGACTTGTCATCTTGTAATGTTGGGTATTGTATTTTATCTTTATGTAGAGAAACCCATTCGGCTTGGCAACAGATTTGAATCAAAACGAATGATTAAGAAGACAAACGAAATCAGTACAGTGATAATATGATAAGAAAATAATAAAAGCAGATAAAATCTATTAAAAAGCAACATGAAATATTTTATTTTAGATTTTTTTTTCTTTTATTCTAATACTGAATATTTTAGTCCGCGACGCCGCCAATAACGCTAATTTATTAAAACTTACTTATAAAGTAGAATTAAACTTAATATAGGTTATATTAACAGATAACCATACCATTGACATACACTCAAAAGTAAATTTTGTATAACGTTCAAATAAGTGACAAAAATATTAGATACTTTGTCAATTTTCTCGTTAAATACATATTTACTACATTTTACGTAGAATACATATTCTTCGCTATATTCTTTACAAAGAACAACAATACCTACACGTGTTAACATGCTGGCGACAGATAAATGTTTTTCCTTCTATGCATATGGCTTCGTTTTCTTTGTGGCCTATTATATTCATTTCAATATTTTTCAACGGTTCTACATTAATTAAACATTTGAGTGCTTGTTTCAAATAATTAGATTTGAAAATCTTGCACAATTGGAATGCATAACGGTTGTATACCCTTAATCTCATCGGTTGTAGGTATCATTTATATTCAAATTAGGGAAACAACTCCATTTAACAGCAACCGAGGTAAGACGCTAGCAGTCTCCTATTATTTTCATCCTAATACAATGATCATAAGCACCTGTACTTAAATTCCCATATGACATAAATAAATATATGAATAATGTAATTAGCGATATCATCTCATCAGTAACACAATATCTTCCGGAACTTTGTTTTCTTAACACATGTCACAATAACGCAACTATTGTTGAAATATTGCATAACGTATTGTTTTAGTGATAATCATACCTATGTTCCTGTATATACCTACATATATGTATATAAGCAATTCAATATTTATCTTATTTATAGGTACTACCCCTAAACGGGAAAATTTGTAAAAATATGGATGTATCTTTGTCACTTTTTAACGCAAAAACAAGTAACAAGTTGACACAGCGGAAGAATGCTTTACATATCATCTCTGATTTTCTACAGGAACGGGAACTCCGCGAATATAATTGCGGCACGCTAGTATAGGACATTAATAGTCATTTAACTAGTCTTCTAGTGCTGGACTAGGCCTCGTCCGATGGTTTTCGTTTATTAGTGGTTTGGGACCATTATAAGCTACGCTGGGGACAGTGGTGACGACGCAATCGTCTGTACACACGGTCAGGTTCAAGTCGGCTAGTTAGAAAATTCATTAGCCACGGGTTGCGTACCAAAATTGAGGCATGACATAAAACTAAATAGCGTTCAATCTCTTGAAATAAAGATAGAAACGTAGATAGGTACATTACTTAAATCTCAATTTGACTGGTAACATTTTATACAAAACCAATTTGCATTAACTCTTACAACAAAGGGAAATTACCAAGTAACAAATTACCTTCTTTTTGTCTGTAAATGAGTCTGAGTCATTCTATTGTACTCATCACTCTGAAAAAACAATATGACAAAAATAAAGCTATTCACAAGTTTAACAAGAATACGACTTCATTATTTAAACATGGTTATTAAATTATGTAGAATCAGCTAAGTACATGGGCTTACTGCCATCTTTTAAAACAGTATCACTATAATATTACTTCGCCTTATTTAATACAAAAATGGCGAAGTATCATTAAATTTATACTGATTTTAAAGATGGTGGTAAGACCCAGTAGTTCACATTTTATAATGCGCCTCTTGAATCTTCGTCCAAAGGTACAACGTCTGCAAAAATATATTTTCAGGGTTATGCTATGGGCGTAGATACCTTTAGGAATTGAGGAAACATTTTTTCTAAAACTCAATCTAAAGTTATATTATACGATCTGTGTTTTATCGATTTTCATCAAGTTTATGTGGCCAGTCAGTCTGATGTTATGATAAATAAAGAGTTATAGGATAAATGTGTTCCTCCCTATTTCATTGCAAATGCATAATGCATATACCTATGTATGAAAAAGACGTCTGAATAATACCACCAACGTCATGCTTTACTAATCTACTGATGTTCAAATATCATTTTCGCAAGAACAACCAATTCTGTTTGATGTTAGTCGATTTTCTTCTATTTTCGGTGTTCCGATGACGCCATCACGCGAAATACATTACGACGAATACGATTGATGGCTTTGACAGCCAAGCCTATACTGTCGACACATGAAAGATACTACCTATACCTACTTGGTGCCGATGCTTTGAACTTAATATAATTAGTAGCAGTAACGTAAGAATTTTGATAAATATTATAAATAATTCAAATTCTTGAATCAAGGAGGAATTTATATATTTAACGATTATGAATCATGTAAACATATATATATTCAATAGCTAATATTGCTTATGTCAGGATTATAAGCGGTCGTACGTAGCACGAGTTCTGGAATGGATACCGCGTCTCGGCAAGCGTAGCGTAGGACGCCCTCCGGCCCGATGACTTGCGAAAGGTCGCTGGTGAAGGCTGGATGAGAAAAGCGGAGGACCGGGATATCTGGCGCAAAATGGGGGTGAATTATGTCCAGCAGTGGACTGCGATAGATTGAAGTGAGAAACAAGGCCAAGGCCACTATTAACCTTTATTAATTAACAAGCCACAAAATAAACCGATAACCTTGTGCAACCTAATTGTGTAACAACCTCAA
Organism: Leucinodes orbonalis; assembly: GCA_019425675.1. NCBI lineage: Eukaryota > Metazoa > Arthropoda > Insecta > Lepidoptera > Crambidae > Leucinodes > Leucinodes orbonalis. The sequence continues at coordinate 12,050 of PQWD01004599.1, forward strand.
AAATTCTAGATCTGATAATTCACACGCAAACAGTCGTATCCTAAATTCTTCTTTAAATGTATAATTGCTTGTCAGTTGCCACGTGTACTCGAATAGCATGCATGTGGTTTATGATAATGCTTTATTATTATTAGCTTCCAAGTCCAATATTGTACGTCATGGGCTCTCCATATCTCGATATTAGCTTTCCTTTAGTCGCAGATAATACATTTTTACGTTATCTGACGCTCTTACGGTGAAGGAAAACATCGTGAGGAAACCTTCATGCACGCCTGCGAAGAAATTCAAAGGTTGTGCGTGAAGTCGTCCAATCCGCACTGGGCCCGCTATATTGTATTTTATTTAATTAATTGCAAAACATTTATTCATTATATAAACTGGAGTTTAAATGGATTACACGAATTTTGTGTTTTAATGATTAACAATGCTCTTAATATAATGACTGCATTGTAGAGATAGAGTAGGAAAAACAATTTAACCTAAATTTCCTCTTCAGGGCACAGATAGATCAGATCTGCCTTTCCTGCTGTGAGTAGGGTCACCAAGATCTAGGACTTTATCGACTCTAGTTTGTGCCGGATTTTGCAATACTCAGGTTTTCCAATTTTCAATGAACTCAGGTTACATCTTGAATATCTTTTATTGCTAGTTAAATTACCTAGAATAATCTTCTTTGAGTAGAATGGATGATGATTACATCGCTAGTAGTTGCCAGAACAGACAGCACTTGCGATAGGGTTGATTAATCTCTACCTGGCAATATGAGTCTTGATAATAAAATAAATGCATCGCCGAAAAGTTATATCCTAGTGGAGAACAAACAGGGATCAATTGATTCACGCTATTTTTTCCACCGAGCTATAGTAGGATAGTATGCAAAGCTTTAAAATCTACAGCGATTCCGCAATCTGCCAACAACTCGATTAACTGGAACAACTATCCACTAATTCCTATTAACCTATATAATGCGCCACTGGTTTCTTACTCACTCAACTTTAACAGCGCTCTATGGGCGGGTTATTTGTACAGTAAAATTATAAATTTGAGTCATGTCTCTAATCCTCGTCAACTTGTAACACCATTTACGGAATCATTCATTTGATTAACTGTACGTGGATTCGTAGAAAATTGTCAAATTCGCTTAAGTCTACTTCAGATTAAGAGCCTTTAGTCATACTCATCTACCGTAAATGTTCAAGATCATATAGGGTAACAGTCCTAAACTAACAAGCATAATCATATCTTATCATCTCAACGATGGAAGATATGATTATTACAGTGCGTAAATAGACGAAAGTATATTATCATTTTAGTGTTGTGTATTAAACTCTTAAAATGCCATACCGAATTCACATGACTACACTTGGTTATTACACATCGATTGCTTAACCCACCTAGCTAGTCACATAAAATAACATCTTATACGTATGTCCCCATAAAGTATCCCCTTACCAAAACAATAACCGTTATTGCTAGAATGTTATTATTTCACGTCGCCCTACGACTTGACCTTTGCGTGTAGAAATATTTACTAATAGACGTATCTAAACGCCAAGGGCCACATCGCATGTCTAGAACCTTTACTTAACAGAAGCCTCCCCAGTTATTATTATACATGAGGAACCTTGGTGCCGGTCGGGGTTAAAACCCGATAACATGGATTACGAAACACCGAAACGCATATTTAAACATGAACATATTAGATTACTTCGATAAATGTTCAGCGGGAAAAGCAAAAGAAGTTGTAGGTAGTGTTTGCGGGTCTTAAGTCCCGTCTAAACATTCGAGCGTCAAAATCACGCACATATTTTGTGCTCCATTAATAAAGGGGGATTGCGTAAAGATATTATCCTAATTGAACTGTAGGTATACATGAAAATTGAATGAAGGTTACTAAATTTCTCACACAGCTACTGGGGAATGGGTAGTAGCCTACCAGTAGAGCTCCATTTTGATTGGAGTTGTTAACACCAATCAATATGGAGCGCTACTGGTGGCAAAGAAATCCAGAGCCAACGTGCCTTGTGAAGCACGTGAAGTCGAGATAAAAAATATTCAGTCCCAACTAATGACCGACCATTGCTAGAGTTGATTACATGAACACATAACAGAATGCGCTAGCCGCAATCGAGCCATCGAAACCCGTTGGTCCCTTGTGTCTGAATTCCTGGCGTTAAACAATAGAAAATCTATTGTTTCTGACGCCTTTAGGTGTCATTGGCGTTCTAAGGTTAACCAATTTTTAAAGGATTAACTAAACCAGGTATCTATCAAATTCTTCGTCCTAAAGTCAACACGACACGCAGCGGCGCCGGTTTTCTTTAATTTAAAAGTCATGTTATATTAATAATAAGTAAGTTTGGATTTTAAAGTAGACCTAAAAACGTGCATATTTTAGTGCATAATTTGATTAAATATTAAAACAAAAAGTTGTTAGTGAACTGCTTTGCTGCATAGAATAATGCAAAAAGTCGTATGCTTTTTTACATGAGTTGTAGCCACCGAAATAAAATATTCTCCACAAAGGTATCAAAATCTCTTTTAAGATAATTTATTATTTGCAACTTTATCAATATGAATTGAATTGGGAAAGTGACAACCGATGGTTATCGACAGGTTTTATCGTTCCATATCAAATATTATCAAAGTTACACCCCATGGGCATTTGTACATTTATAACCTTGCTGCCTCAGAACACAAAAAGTATATCAAGTCATCCATTATTTACTTGTTTTTTTAAATGCTTCCATTATTTACAAAACCCCATTTATTCAATTTAGGCTCACAAAAAGCACTTATGAACGACAAAAATTTTTATTTCTTTCTAAAGTACTAAAGCACAATAATTAATTTTAATACTTGAAAAAAAGCCTAAACTGGGGTTCATGTGGCGCTGTGTATATGCGTGCGTATTGTTTATTACCATCTATGATCCGCGGTGTAAGGTGATTTCTCGCAGTAAAATGTATTGTAAGTGTTAATCCCGGGTAGGTATTAGTTAACTCCAAAACAAATTTTATTAAAATCGCTTTAGTCGTTTATACGAGAAAGTAACAATCATACACACTCAAAATCTTTCGCCTTTATAAAATAAGTTTGATTCTATGTAGCTTTGTATTTAGTGCAGGCCAAAAGTCGGTGAGGTTTGGTACAAAAAGTTCAATGACATGATACACAACAAACAAATAGAGTTTAATCATGTACCTACATTTTGTAATACCGCCACTCTCATAAATAAAACAAATTATGGGCATCCGACGATTCGTCATTACCAAAATTGCGCGCAACGCGTTTGCGTCATCTCAATCTGCCTGCCTATCTATTCTAAAAATACAAAAAATCGTGTATTTTGATATGTTCGTGGGAATGTTAGAGATCTGTTTGTATGACTGTTGCCTATGGACACACATGCCTATCAACTATTTAGCGGTCATTTTCTTTAGCGACCGCCTCTCAGATTCGGACGTTAGGTTTATTTCAAAGTATAACTATTCCAAAGCACTAAATTGTATATTTTATAGATTAAGGTTTATAGATGCAACTACAGCTAGCAGCTGTTTGAAAGACATATCATAACATTGGAACCTTCAAGAAAAGAGCCTTTGCTAAGGCGTACAACGCACCGGTGACACTTCCGGTGCTTCCGTTGTTCATGGACGAAATCAGGCGACTCTCTTGCACCCTAAAGCTTATAAAAAGACTAAGATAATGCAACATCTGGTATTCGTATATTGTCATATGCCACAAAGCGGGATATGCTTCATATTTAATTTTTTCATAGCAAAATGTAAACCATTCATGAAAACTTTGTTTGTCCAAATGTATAGACACAATGAATAAAACATATTTAAAGGTGACACCTAAAATATTTTTTATTGTTATAGCGTTCGGCCTCCATTTTATCATAATAACCTAGTAAACTAAGTCCATGTATAAACATGTATAAGCTGTGATTACCTACATTGTTCTAGTTATATTCAATTCCTGTCAATCAATTCATAAACCCAATTCTTATTTAATTGTAACGCTTGTTTCTACTAGTGCAAATATTGTCTACTAATTTTAATAAATAAACTTGCTCAAACACAAATGCAATAAAAAATACTTTTAATACAATTTTAAATAGTTCGTGAATATTACGTTAAATTTTAGGACTTTCAAAACCACCATACCTATTCAAAATATTGTTGCCAAATTAAGAAGTATGTTTAGTCACAGTATCTGTTAAGCACGTCACCCGGGACTTTTTCATTCGATGAAAGAATTCAAAGAGATACGTTGCTGGGGTATTACTCGTATGAATACTTATAAGTAATTTATTCCATTAAATAAATGTAAGTGGCAGAAAATGTCGACCTAATCGCAATGTGACCATCCAAATATCCAGATTCATCTCATTATACGTCCCCACCGAGGGGCACGAGCCTACCCATATAGGGTGTATAGGCCTAAGTCGTCAACGCGGACCCATTGCGAATTGGCCGACTTTATGCACATTCTTTGAATTATTCGTAGGCGTGCGAAGGTTTCCTCACGATGTTTTTCTTCACTTAAGCGCGACGGCTAAACGTTTGGAGAACTCGAAATAACATTAGAACTTGGCGGGATTTGAACCAGCGCCCTCCCGATCAGAAGGCAACAGACCACACTATTGAGCCACCGACGCTCTCTAAACTGAATAATCCTGATTAATTTTTATTTTTGTCTGTCTGTCATAGGTGTCTCTCCTACAGCTTGTTTGTAATGTCTCTGACATGAAGGCAACACCGGATGCAGAGTTCATTTTCTCGGGACGATATTTGGCTATACGCGATGCGATTTATCGAGCCTACCACCGATAAAAAACGAGTAACACCGAAAAAATTAAGAAGCAAGAAATAATGAAGGAATACTTTGTTATTTAAATTTAGACGGACCGTTTTGCAACACACTGTACACTTATACGTTTTAGTATCTAACCACTTAATTTATATGCAAAAGTACGCAAAACGGGCACGGCACATCCTTAACATTAACTCGCATTCTCGTCCTTGCCACTCTACTATTGGTAGCAAGAAAGGATAAACGCACGAAGAGGTAATTGTTTTTAATATTAAATATCCCATCCTCTGTTGAATGGTGGGCGTCTAACAATAGGTTTTCCTGTAGTGCTTGCTTTGCAAATCCCCATGGCAAGTACATAATATTAAAATAACTAATCTGTGGAAAGACGACCGATTTTGACCGAGGCTTTTACAGACAGATCATTAGTAACTTAGGTAACACAAATATCATACGGAGAAAGACCTAGGCACAGATAAGATACACATAAACAATTAAAATAAACACATGTAAGACTATTCTTTATTTTTCATCATTATTCTAATGAGGCGCGCACTCGACCTAGATTCACGTTGTTACACTTTACTATTTACCTTAACTGCTTGTTAAATCTGTAACACGCTTACTCCAACTATGTTGTTAAATAACATGAATGATTATAAGATCTTAAAACTTTTAATATTGTTTTCGGAGTGTCTTATCGCTATTTGCCACCGATGGCTTCAACTTCACCAGGCAACCTTGCCCTGCACCCGTTACCCAAAACGAAAAATGTTATTTACCTAATGCCTAAGAAGTTCACTTGTCTATACTAGTTATTTCAGACTATATGGCACACTAGTATGTCATTACGACAAGTGAAAATGAATGAAAATTTTGCCTAACCCACGCGATAGGCAAAGTTTTTGAGTGAGATTGTGATCAATAAACTAACTATAGTTTATTGTTTATCTAAGATTGGATACCAGGACTCCGATCTCATAATCTATTCGTTTCTCGCCTAAAGTCAACTCGTGATGTATCCACTGATAGACCGAGTTTAGAGTTTAAACAGGCCCTATTCGCGTTACCGGCATGTACCGGGCCACTTTTCTCCGGTGAAGTTAAAATACAAACTCAAAATATTGATTTACAGATACTTTTTGTGAATAGTCTATTGTTAGTATTATTATTTTTTTCTGGATCTACCACCGATTTGGGAAAAGTAGGATATCGAGCAGAGCCGGCAAGAAACTTGATAGTCATTCTTTTCAACTTTATACTGGTTATAGTTTTATCATTTATATACACGTATCTCTAAAATATTTTAAAACAAAGATTTCTAACTGTAACACTATGTAAAAACCTCACATCTTCTGATCAATATTCGTCATTAGTTACCTTAATAGAACTTAATTACCTCTTCCAATAAATGTTATTTCTACTTTACTCAGTCTAAGATTTGGGATTTGCGATGGCCAATGGCCATACGTGGTCAATTTCATTCCGAAAAAGAAAAGATTTTCCTTCAGATTGGCTGAACATGTTAACATAGTTTTTGAATTGGCCATCAGTGCCGGCTGCCAATATGACGGTTGTTAGTGTTGTTACTCGTTAAAACACACATTACAGGTTGGCAGTTTAGAAACTCTGATGCCAGAGTTTGCCTCATCATCATCATCATCAGCTCATTCAACATCCCCACCGAGAGGCACGAGCCTACCCATATAGTGGGATTAGGTCCTAGTCGTCCACACGGGCCTAGTGCGGGTTGGACTTCACGCACAACCTTAGAATCTCTTCGCCAGGCGTGCGCAAGTTTCGTCACTATGTTTTTCTTCACCGTAAGAGCGTTAGATAACGTACTCGTACATATTATTTCGAAAATTCGAAAGCACATTGGTACGTGGCGGAATTTGAACCTCAGCCCTTCCAGCAGGAGGACAACAGTCCACACCATTGAGCCACCGAAGCTATAGGCTCAGGGTTTGCCTCATTATACATTAATATGACAACCTAGTCAATAACTAGCAAAGTATCAAAATTAAATAAAAAATAGCACTCAAGCAGACAGCCCACCTACAAGAGACAACTGTTGCCTAAAAATCCTGAAAGACACCAGTGATGTCAAAAAAGGGACCACAGTGTTGTTGCTAACTTGTAAAATGATAATATCTATATGAAATTTTCGGTAATGTAAATATCACTATCTGCCTGCGTTTAGATGCTGTGATTTGATTTTAGATTACAAGGCGCTGTTATGCATTAATGAATATTAACACATATTTTGTAAATTATATCGCATGTGTCATTAATTCTGTTAATAATAAACTTCGCACCGAAACTAAACACAAGGACGAATGCGCGGTTTCTTAATTTCTTCTAAAATTCGTGCGTCTTCATTCGTCTCACGGAGCGTAAACTATAGCCAGTGTATGCTCGTTGAGCATACATTTGTCGCACTTTTTAACGCGGCTTGCCCCATCTCCTGTATTGGGAAATCTGTGCTTATATCATTAGAACTACATGGATTACGATGCGATCTTCAGTACACTGAAGATACAGTGATTGATGAGGGAGATTTATTGTTATATTAAATGTGAGAGCGGCGGTGGCTCAATGGTGTGGACTGTTGCCCTTCTACCGAAAGGGCTAAGGTTCAAATCCCGCCACATACCAATGTCATTTCGATTTTTCGAAATTATAATTCGTGAAGTGACGCTCTTACGGTGAAAAAAAACATCGTGAGAAAAGCTGCGCACGCCTATGAAGAGATTCAAATGTTGTGCGTGAAGTCGTCCAATCCGCACTGGGCCCGCGTGGACGACTAAGGCCTAAACACCCTATACGGGTAGGCTCGTGCGCATCGGTAGGGACGTTTAATGAGCTGATGATGATGAATTAATGCGTTATACAGTTACCGTACTCTAACTGTGGAGGAACGCTTGTAGTGCAAACTCAGAACACTACGAAATAGATCAAAATAATGATAATTGCACATATTAATATAGTCTACAAAAAACTCTGCCATGATTATATCTATCACTTGGGAATAACCCACAGTAACCATTTTTTTATCTTTCACTTTTTACAAGAAATCTAATGACTTAAGTATTTAACGAAACGAATTAAGAGTCACCTCTAAAGAAGTAATGTTTGTGTTGTATTATGACAAAAAGCTGTGAATCTAAATATATTATATTAGTTATACTTAATAACTCAAAGGTAACTTTACTGGCATAGTGATCTAGCAACGCAGAGCCCAAACCAATGGACGGATTGAGCTGAAATTTGACATGCAGGTGACGTTAGATGTTATGACGTAGGCATCCCCTTAGAAAGGATTTTGATAATTCTACGCCTAAGGGATAAAATAGGGGATGACAATTGTATCTTATTAATAATAATACTTCTTAACGCGAGCGGAGCCATGGGCAAAAGCTAGTGTTGTATGTAATGGCATTGCGTGTCAGATTATTATGTATTAGAATTGCACCCGTACCTTGCCGAGGCGGGTCGCTAGTATTGTATAAAATACTAAAAAAACTCCTAGGCCTACGGGCCTAGGAGTTTTTTAAGTAAAAGACCAACATTGAGTCTCGTTGTAGAATACGTTCTAGAACGAGACTCAATGTTGGTCTTTACTTAAATTATGTAAGAAAGGTAGAGTGAGAAAGGGATAGCGCTCTATACGATAAATAGCACCATCTATTTATCGTATAGAGCGCTAACCCTTTCTCACTCTACTTAAGTAAAAATCAACGCTTGAGTGTCGTTTAAGAATACAGGCCTTAACGTGTAATAATTAGTAAATTGTTATAAAAAAAATCTTTAGTGAAAACAAAATTATTTATCCTCTTTCCCTCACTCTATCTTTAACCTACCACATCTGTCGTCATAAATTATATGCATAATTTATTTAACATTTTAACCGCCAGGATTCCAATATACATACACAATAGAAAATCTATTGTTTTTGTTGGATATATTCGTCAGCGGCGGTCGAAGGGTTAATTCAGTATAGGAATAAAAAAAATAGTTTTTTCACTTAAATAAATAATAAACTAACTAGATGCACAATCTATCACGAAGAAACGACAAACAAAAATGTCAGAGCCGCACTTCACATACGTACGAAAAGTTATGGTTCAATGACTATATTAACATAGTAGACGCGGCTTTTTCAGCAATCTCCATTCAAAAAGAAAGAATATGCATTATTTAAAAAACTATCCACAGTTCATATAGAAGCTTATGTATTATTTATAAGTTTTATAACATAAAATTATTTATTTCAATTTCGACCTTAACGCGACATTGAAAGAGTACATAATCAAAAAAGCACGAGGCCACTACTACAAGTGAAGCTAAATGAAAATTCTGCCCAACCGATGCGATGGGCAGTGTTTTGCCGCGGACACTTTTAAGTGTGATTGTGCATCTAGTTAATTCATATCGAAGTTTTTTTACTATTAAAGCTTTCTCTATTTTAATTAAAGCCCGAAATATCTTTCGCAAAATGGGGGAGACCTATGTCCAGCAGTGGACTGCAATGGGTTGAAGAGAGAGAGAGAACCAGAGATTATTAAAAAACAGAGCATAATGTTAACATTTAACGTATAGAAACTTTAAAGTTTCTGTACATCTCACGAGGTTAAAATCTAGATGAAGATTATATATCTTCCAACAATTCCAATATATTTAACGAAATAAATGATTGCTAACAAATATTAACAAACAGGAGGTTGTCTTTGTTAATATCGAAGAACTAAATCCAATGAATACTTATTGTTTACGAAAGGCCCTTCCACAATGTTACTAATCAGTTAAACATAAAGATAATACAAATGCAATATACCTACATGTGCATTGTTGCCATTTTACGTAAACATCAATGCGTGTTACAAATTGCATTTACTTATCAATTGATAGATATTTAATTATGTCTAACACAATACAGGAACGTTCGGTTCAATGAACTATTTCAAGTTCTTCCGCGACACCCTTATATGAAACTGGAAATTTAATCAGGAGCAAATAAATTTAAGTTTACGGCGTAGTCATTTATTGCCACAATTAGATTAAACCCTTGGTTCTTTAAAAATCTTAAAAACAGTGTTTATTAAAAAGAACGTTGATTTTTAAATAAAAACCCTTATTTTTTAATTAAAAAACACACCTGCATAATTAGATTCGTTAGCCATGTCCTCACATCGCCGGCTGCCGTAGTCGTGTCTGGCATCAAAGTCGTCGTTAAATCAGGTAAAACAGTGCTAATTTCTGGCAAAACTGACGTCATGTCCGGAAAAACCGTGGTCATCTCCGGAAAACCGGAAGGGATGTCCGTAGAAAATATTGCCGGCACTATCGTAGTGCTCGGCCACAGCTCGATCAAGTCCGTCACATTCATTTTTGGTGTCTCTTGGAAAAAACTGTCACTGACGACCGGCCAACTTGCCTCTTAACACACCACTGTCACATACATGCCCAGACAATGTGAGAATATACTTTTAATAATAATAAAGTTAGCACTCAAACATCTGATAAAGTTAAATTTCACGCATTCAGATATGAAAGGTAACAGTTGGTAGCCGCGCGTGGGGGCGACCGTACGCCGTAGACGGCGCGAAGTCACTACCAATAGAGGGAAACTAGAAGGCTTAACTGTAAGTACTGGCCGTGAAAAACTTGTAGAGAAAAAACTATTTTTAAAACTTGAACAGGCGCCAAGAGACAGCGTTTAGAAATGCGTCATTGCAGGAGATGTAAATAAATATCGGGATATAGTTTTTGGCTTAATCCATAGACCGCGCGATTTTGACGTCAATGTTTTTTTTATTATTGTTTTTAAGCGCAAACATCTTGGTCGTTTATAGGTTCTATTAGCATATACAAATAGTGCTTTATTTTCATTGCTTTACTGCATATGTTATTGTTATTAAAGCATTTATTTTACAGCAGTCTTATACAATATATAGATTCTTTACAATTGTAAAGTCATGGAACAAAACAACAACTTGGTCGTAAAAATATGAATGAGAATATATTTTTATCGTCATATAAAAACGTCGTTCGTTACATCACAACTTAGCAAGTGCACTGTTATCCCTATTGCTGGATCACTGATGAACTATACCACCCATGACGACCCATTTGGTGTTGCGGTTGAGACGTCGACTGCAACACCAAGGGTTCCGGGTTCAATCCCCGGGTAGTACGAACATTTGTGTGCATGAACGTGTCGGTTTGTAATGGTCTGGGTTTTTTCTATGTATAATATGTGTGTTTACAAAAAATATATATAAGTACGTTTATCCGTTGTTACCCATAATACAGGCTTCACATGATAAAGACGTTCATATTTATGACATTTAAGGCTGAGAGCCATCTGCGCTCGCCTCTTGTCCGGTAAATCTGAGGCCAAGAGCAGCAGTCAGTTCGAAAACATAATCTTTATTACATTACGTTATTTTATTCTGAATAATTTTAATGTGGTGACTCAATGGTGAGAGCGTCGGTCAAATCCCGACACGTACCAATGTGTTCTCGAATTTTCGAAATTATATGTACGTTATCCGACGCTCTTACGGTGAAGGAAAACATCGTGAGGAAACTTCATGCACGCCTGCGAAGAGATTCAAAGGTTGTGTGTGAAGTCGTCCAATCCGCACTGGGCCCGCGAAGACGACTAAGGCCTAATCACCCTATACGGGTAGGCTCGTGCCCCTCGGTGGGGATGTTTAATGAGCTGATGATGATGATGAATTTTAATGTAATAATAAAGAGAAACAAATTGAAAAATAAGCAACAGCTTGCTTCACCTGATAAAACGCTTGCCAACAGTCTAATCATCTAGTCTAGTCATGATTATTGAAAGGCCATCGCGTGTTTTGGAACATTAACTATATTGATGCAATCTAGCCGTGAATATTTGAACCATTCACGTCTTAGGTACAGATAGTAGCAAATAGAGACTCTTTTCACTAAGACACCACTATTTGTCTGTATTTTTGTCATCAGGGTGATTAGAAAAAAAAAATGGAGACTTCCATACAACGAACTGGATTTCTTTGCCATTTAGTGCGAGATAACTTACGAAAAGATAAATATTGACTACCTTATTCTAAGATATTTTTTTTTTAAGTTTCAGTCGTTAACGTCTGATTTCTGGAAAAAAAAAGTTTTTTAAAAATTCTATCCCGACTCACACTTCGGCGATGTTTAAATCTGTTTATTGAATCACCAAAATAATAACATTAAAATGAAATGAATAGGACAGTAAAACACTTTCAAAACAAAATCGCTTTAGAAAATATCCATACAGCGCCATCTAGTCTGTAAAGTAGGTAGGAAACGTCAATGTGGTTAAATAAATAATTTATCAGATATAATACACACAACGCCAGATAGGCGACTACCCAGTTTGGAAACTGGGTAGCCGCCGTAATATGAAATAAGCGATTTTTAGATAGCCAATACCTTACAAAAAGCCAGTTATTAGGGATTACAAATTCAAAAATTACCCTTTTAACCTTGTCTATGCGTTTTGGTGGGCCAATGCGGATTAATAGGTGTTAATCTATTTAACATAATATTCGGGGACATTAACTTAACGTGCCCTAAAAAGTAATGAGGGAGTCGTGATAATACTTTTCGACTAACTGTACGATGACAGACCCTTAAACATTAAACTAATAATTATTTTGACATTTTAATTGTGCTATTGTATCATCCTTTTTAATGATTGTGACTTTGGATTTATTTATTTTTCTTATTTATTAAAATTGGACATGTATTTCTTCATGCATATTGACATTTCAAACACAATGTATATTGTTTGTGAATAAATGAATACTTTACTTGCGCGATAACTGAAACAAACCTTCGCATTGTACTGACTTTATATTTACAGAGATTATACTTAAGAAAAAATTTTACAATTTTTTTTCCGTTGTTGTTGTATACCGTATAAATCTTTTTAACATTACTCAAGACGGTAAAATACTAGCTGAATGAAGCATGACATTAATTTAAATCAAGGTAAGATATAATTCTGTAAGTAGAACAAGGCTCGAAGAACTGGTATTAAAATTTTAAATCCTTTACAAAATTAAAAACAATTACAAGATTACCTGCCATTCATGTTATACCATTTTTTTAAAGTAACAATAAATCATTTATTTATTTATTCAATGCCAAACACATATAAAGATATGCATACAAATCAAATCATAAATCTAAATTTAAAGTAAGGACACTGAAACGTGCCCACTCAGCTTTAAGTTGAGGTACTTTTATAGCACAACGCTGATCTTCTGTGCGGACCGGGTGCAAAAGAGAGCGTAGACCAGACGTTAAATGAATGGGAAGGTCAGCTCATTCACCTGGTGGTAAGTAATACGCCTGACCATGACAGATGCAGTGTTAAGGAAAATTATTGTAGTCATTACACCAACACTGGCTTGCGATCGTCACCCAAGACGACAGATGTCAGGTCTAACAAGCCAGGAACCTAAGCAATTGCATCCCGGGATTGAACCTCCTGGTTTCTCAACCATTAACCCTTTTACCGCCGCTAACAGATAAATCCAACAGAAACAATTGATTTTATTTTGTGTGTGGAATCCTGACGGTTAAAGGGTTAAACACCACACGTGTCGTCAGACGCTTCTAAGCTTTGCTTACTGTGTCTACCCCTTTTTTACATATATCATCATCAGCCTATAAATTCCCACTAGAGGAAACAGGCCTTCTCACACAGTATGGCTATGGAGAGGTTGGGCCGTTAATCTGGAGCACGAAATCATCTTTCTTTTCAGACAATGACGTGATTCAGCTTACAATGTACTAACCAAACAGGGAAAAATCACACACAGTGACTTCACTATACAATCTCTGCGCAGAATTCGAACTAGGGTTGCCACCTTTTATTTTCGCATTTACTGTATTGGTTATTATAGGTGAGAAAAAAAGTACACAGTATAAAAATAATGTACATTGTATTTTGTTTTTTATTTAAAAATATATTTATTATTGTATTTTGCACTTTGTATTAAATTCGTTTACTCTACAAAACATTAATCGATAAATTTCGCATAAAGAAATATAATATTTTCGCAAACTTTATATTTTCCATAAAGTATATAGTACAATTACATTAAATAGAGTACAACACTTTGTTGTAAAGTACGGGTGGCAACCCTTATTCGAACCCACGAACCCCAGACAACAGTTTGTTTAGTTAGGCAGTTTACCCTAAAGATCCCATAAAGATTCAGTTACTGTAAGGGTCAGAACAGGTTGCCTTAAATGATGTATTAAAAGTTGTTCCAACTTAACCAGACCAAGTCATACATAGACACTGGATAAATATCCCAACAGTTAACCTTTTTATAATATACGACCTTTTTATATCTCTTACTTAGGTATTTGAGATTTTCCTCAAGCACCTAAGGTGCTTACACATATTAGACACATGTTTTCCTTTTAATTTGGGGATTAACCTAACAACAATGGATGTATTCAGAGCTTATAAAAAAGTATAATGTCATCATTCAGCTATGTGTACTTGTCTTTGGTATTACTTGCTGTTGCAATGTGTCTAGGGTTCTGCTAATTTCTCTTAATTGAAAAGGAATCAATCTTGGAAGCATCTGGGAAGGGTTTAATTTGAAGTCTGTGTTCAATTTATTTGGGCTATCAAACAGATGATAAGGAATCTTTAGTTTTTGTTCTTATATTTATGTGAAGCCTACACCTTTTTCCTTCAGCTTAAATAGTGTTACTCGTATCCAGTGTTAACCAATAGACTCCAGCAGCGACCTTTCGCAAATTGTCAGTTCATTGGGGCAGGAGGCATCCTACACTACACTTTCCAAGATATGGTCTTTTTGCTCCAAGGGCCAACGCTTCAGCTACATATATTATGTGACTAGCCCACTGCAAATTAACTTGCTGATCCCGCGAACTATCTTTAGTATTGATTTTATTCCTGAGAGAAATCCCACCCATAGCTAACTTTCTCTGTTTTTGTCTTTTAGGTGACATTAAACTTGTGAACTAATCTCGCAGTCAATGTCTCAACTGTGTATGTGTAGGACACCTTGCTGAAAGACTTCTTTGCAATGATTTTTAATATTTACAAAACTAAATCGGAATCCATAGATCAATTCATGAGATACATTTAAACCTATCACAGTCCATTGCCTAAAATAGGAAACAAAAAATCAGTTTTACCACCTTCCTTCACAAAATCTGGGGTGAATAAATTGGATGTATTTACACAAAAAGGATCCAACCCACAAAATGACACATTTCAGATATTGATGTTTGAAGTTCAAGTTTTATTTGAACATAGTTATTGTTAGTGTATATTATCAAAAAGGGTTCAAGTGTATTGGATTTAATTTGATATATTATATTGAGGTCATTCTTTTTGAATGGATATTTCTCTATTTGAATCCAAGGAGACTGAGTTGTGTATGAGTAACTTAAAAACGTAAGGGCCATACATGTGCGATGGTAACAACCATTGATTATATTGAATAAGTATATATTGTTGATGGTATTTATACTAGAGGCCAATTTACACCCCAGAGACCAGTTTGGTATACTTAACTCATTTTTGACCTCCTTGTGGGTTGAACCTTTTTACGTTAATATGTCCAATTTATAGAGACAATTCAGATAAAAACTTCTATATTGTTTTCCTATTATTTCATTGTTTGTTGTTACATTCATCCATAACAGGAAGATGATGACATTACACTAAAATATATTGATTTTACATCTTTAGAATTAAAATACTTTTTTGTTTTAGGTCCTAGGAACAGATTTGGACGGAAATTAATCATAACACATAACTTGATAAGAGAATTTTGAGTGAGACTACATCTCTATACAAACTGAAAGGATCAAGCTGTTTAGATATAACCTGATGATTGACAGCCAGTAAAAAGGTGCTCAAGCTTTAAGGTAAGAGCAATATTCCCAATATTTGTTGAATCTAGCCCCTAGTAGCTCTTCTTAACATCCCAAAAATCTTAGTTTTCTAAAACTCAGGTGGCAACACTGCAGGTGACATTCCGAGTCAAGTTTAACATGTTTTACATAAATACACTTAAAAATTGATTGATTTGTTTTCATATAAATATCATCAACTCAAACTTTACTTTCCTCCACCTTATGTAAAATCAAAATACATACCACAGGTGTTGGCTCCGCAGAAGATGATGGTGGCACTGGGGCCTGCCCTTGAGCAGCAGTGAGGGCCCATGTCGCCGCAAAAGCACTAACAGCCAAACATAAAGTTCTTTTCCTTAACATATTGGCTCTGTAAACACAAGATGGCACTGTTTGTTCTGGTATGTCTTTAAGATAATTACACGAAATATCTAGGCTATATGTACAATTTTTTTATATTGTTTTTAAACATCTCAACTGAAATTGTAATTCCTATCAAACTAAGTTCCATGCTTATCAATGCAGGTACCTATTCGTGCATTACTAGACACTTTAAACAGCTGTTTGTCAAGTCATCAATCAATAATAAATTAACATTGAATTGTAATACACACGTTATCACTATTATTCAAAGTTATTTAGTATTGAAAATTCACTATAAAGTAGAACAATCTAATCTTAACATGAAACGTCATCTTATTAGACGGTAATGAAACGAAATACTTACGAGATCTAACAAACCGGTACAACCTAAGTACTAATTCAATTTGAGAAAAAGAAATGCCTGTTCATATGACATGGGAGAAATTGCTTAATTTTATAAATTATAATTATAATCAATCATAGCGTGAATTAAAATTATAGTAAAATTAGAAGGTTATCCTTTCTTTGACATATAGTATAGTATAGTAACAAAATTATAAATTGACATTTGACAGTTTGCTTCACTTGCTTGAGTTTGTAGAGTCAGTTTCACGCTTAGATTAAGATGTACTAGATGTAGTCATAAGACGTTGCCGCTCTTATATCATTGTAATGCAATACACGTCATGTATCTTTGTCTATCACACGAATCCTAGTTACAAGTAGAAGAGACGGTTGATAGACGTTTGACAACTCTGACGTCGTGTCATTTTGTGGCCTCCAAAGAGGCCAAAACATTACGAGCTGTCGTGCAAATTTTTCACAAAGTGTCATAATTTTAATAAATATTTTGAAAAGAAATAAGTAAACGTAGAAAAATGTCGTGTTCTGCGGTAAATTGTTCTTCAAGAACCACCAAAGGAGGAGTAAAAGACCCGGAATTATCATTTCATAAGTAAATATTTGACGACATTTTCATTCATATTACGTAGTTGTAATGAGACTTATGGATAAAAACATGTAGTAGTAGACTTTAAATAATGTTAGACATACATTAGCTTGTATTAATTGTAGAAATTACGTCTAAAACAATTAATATTATGCATGAAAATTTAAGGTTACATAGTGATGTACTCAACATAGAATTTAATTCCATCGAAGTATTTCTTTAACAGTTTCTTTTATACAATTATTGAATTTTTAGGTTCCCGAAATGTCCACAAATCAGAGAAGAATGGGTTAAAAGTGTAAGGCGTGAAAACTGGGAGCCTACGAAGAACTCCAGGCTTTGCTCAACTCACTGTAGATATCTGATTAAGGACAAAAACAATTGCAAATTGATAATGGCCAAGTGTGGTAGATTCAAAATACTTTTTAATTTCTTTTTAGGGTTCCGTAGTCAAACAGCAAAAAACAGAACCCTTATAGATTCGTCATGTCTATATGTTTGTCCGAATATCACATCAACTTTTCTCAGAAATTTAAAAACTATAAAAATATTCTTATAATTTTGCAAGAAGATATTTGTGTTCTGTAATCCACATTATAATTTTAACAAAAAACATGAAAAAAAAAATGTTTTTAGGTCGCATATTTTAAACTGAAACTTTTTTCATGATACCCACTATTGTGGGTTATCAATGTATGTATGTATGGGTCTTTAAAATGATAATGAGGCTTTCAGTATATATTTTTTAAATAAAATAATTTTTAAGTTTGAGTTTGTGAGTATTTTTAAAATTGTTATTTACCGTAAAAATATAATATAGTCTATTTAATACCTACCAATAATATTTTGTTTTATTTGTTCCAACATCATCTAATTTTTAACCCAGGAAGACCAAACTTCAAAATATTTGCGTATAAAATGTATTATGGTAACGCTTTATTTTTAATTTTGTTGTAGATAAAATTAACAGCGTTGCTGTATCTGACTCCATGTTATTTTTAACACAATTTATAATCATCTAATTCTGCAGGTGCGACGACGACGCCCGGCTTAATTCTAGCAATATGTTCGATACCAAGGTCACATCCCTAGTGACGCACACTAATACAAATCTGTAACTGCACACTAACAAAAATTAGACACCGCCTTTCAATATACAGTCTGTCTACCTCATAATATGTTCTATGTTTCACGAAAGAAGTCCCGCAGACGTTTCGCCACTGTCGATTTTAAACATTTATCTACAAGTACATATATATACTCTAAGATTTAAATTATTGCTCTATATTTGTGGTGACTAGGGTGAGTATAACGGTCACTATCGCCTTATTACAAAAAAGTGATTTAGAACTGGTTTAAACCTGGACTAACTGATCTTGTATTGTTACGGTATTAAAGTTAATACCAGGCTTAAAATGTGATCTTATTACAAAACGTAGACCAATCATTGACTAGGTAAACCAAAGATAGTCCCTGTTCTAAGTTTTCGTTCATTCTTTTATAATGACTTCGTTCAGTACGACATTCCGTTTCTCTTAACGTTGCAATCAACTTTGTACTTTTGAGGCTATAAAAATATTTAAAAATAATACAACAAATTTTAAAGCAATATTTCTTCTTTTAAGTTCCAATCCGTCAAACAAGTTATAGTTTTGTTTAAAATAATGATATATTTTTATTGATTCCTATGACACGGAGCGTAGTTAGCGCGTAATTTGAAAAGTAATTGACTGTCAAGAAAGAGCTCTATTGTTCCTATAAAATACCATGCAAATAAATAAAGGAATTATTGTTATATGTGTTAATAATGTTGTACTGACTCGAAGTATTACTATTTTGTGACTCTGTATGAGAAGTCGTGGGTTAAAATTGTGAAAATAAGTCGGAAACAGCAGAAAAAAAGTAAGATGAAAATTCGAGGTCTAAAGAAAAAGCAATGATATTCTCTATATTTCATCATTGAGAAACAGCAGTAAAATATTGTATAACTACAAGCGATGCAAAGTTCCATTTCACTGCAATTTTGATAAACAATCACAAAAAAATTACATAATTGTATTAAAAACTGAAGAGTGGAAGAATATATCAATCAAGTAAGTTTTATATATACTTATTGCTTTTACCTATCAGGTAGTGAAACATATGATTTCTTTATAATTTAAATGCAATTGAAGTTCAATATATTTCACAATAGTAAATGTACATTGACTCAAGTCTTTATTTTTTTACATAATGTAGTAAACTCGAATTGGATCTTGTATTAAATATTAAAGTATAGAATTCAAACATATTTAATATAACAGATTTGAAACATATAATAAACGTAAATTATCTTTAATTGTAGATTCCACTTATCATGGTGGCTAAAGCAAAACATATGTTTGTAGACTGGCCATTATGAAGGAACTAAGGAATACATTTGTTAAATGAGTTAATTCCAGTATCAACTGGATATAAAAAGCAAGGTGAATAGTCAAATAAAATGAAAGTAAAAACTTGGGATGAAATATTATATTTTATGTAACACAAATAGTAGTAGGGTACAGAGAGACCCAAAATTAAAATGATAATAAACAATACAATTGTTTATATGTATATAGAATTATCTAATAACTTTGACAAGCATTCTTAAAAAATCATACTTTCTTGCCCATACCAACTTTACACTACTTATATCACTATTGTTTTTAAAATCACATTTTTTTCAGTAATGAGTTCAAGAAAAGGCAGCTTGAAATGGAAGTGGAGTGGAACTGATGTTAAATGTTAAAATTGATTAATTTTAATTAGAAATAGTAATAATAATAATCCATTTATTGCCAGAATATAGTAAAATACAATGTGGTCTTAAATTTAAAAAGATGTCCTGTCATATTCTGTCGCGAACATTACGACGTGCAAATCAAATAAAGTAATACCTCATTGAGTCGATATTATTTCAAAATCAAAAAAATTACAGTTTTTATAATATTAATGTTAATCTAATAAAATATTAACCAAAAACAAAATTCATTTACAATGTCAAAAATATAAATCAAATTTGATATACAAACAAAACAATAAAATATAAAATGCAATGTACGTTACAATTAATATTTATAATATAATAGAATTATTATATTTCGTTAACCTTTCATGCTTTATAATATTTATTATTTAGAAATTCACTGACCTCATAAATATTATTAATAGAACTGAAAGAGTTTATTGCGGAATTTAGATAATGTTAAACATTTTATGTCATTTTGGCAAATGATTATATATCCTTATTGCCATACAATAAGCATTTCTCGAATGTACAGCTAGCCTTTGCTTCGGTACTTGCAATCTGTCCACTTGCCTTTGACTACGATCTAGCATTTTTTTTGTAAATAATGCAGAATGCTTTTTTACAAACAATGATAATTCATATATGTATAAACAGGGCAAAGGTAATATTTTTAATTTTTTGAAGAGGGGTTTACAACTGTCTAAATGATCTGCACTACAGATAGACCTAATACATTTCTTTTGTATTTTAAATACTCTATACATATCCACAGAATTTCCCCATAAAATGAGTCCATACCTTAACATAGCCGACACATAGCCATGATAAGCCATGATTGCAGCTTCCTTTGATGCCACTTGTCGAATTCGTTTAAGCGCATAAATGTAACGGTCAAGCTTATTTGCCAATACTTCAATGTGAACTTTCCAATTACAAAAGTTGTCTACAACAAAGCCTAAAAACTTTGTCGTATTTAACTGATTTATTTGATAATCTTTGTTCTTTATATTTAATTCAATATCTTTTTTGTTAATAGTTTTAAATAAAATATAATTTGTCTTACTTAAGTTAATATTAAGGTTATTTGATTCTAGCCATGATATTATTCTGTCAAGATTTTCATTAGCTAACTTTTCAAGGTCATATTTATTTTTAGATTTTACCAGGATACTCACATCGTCAGCAAACATCACACATTTTTGGTCTATTACAGATGGTAAATCATTTATGTACAAGAGAAAAAGTAACGGTCCCAAACACTGCCTTGAGGAACACCACATCTATTATATGAGGATTTGTATGAAGTTTTGGTATTGCCCGATATTTTTGATATTTCAACGCATTGCTGACGATCCGACAGGTAACTTTTGATCCATGAGAGTACATTTCCTCTGATGCCCATTTTTTCTAATTTGGAAAAAAGTATCTCATGATGCACACAGTCAAATGCTTTACTCATATCCAAAAATACAACCAAGGCATGCATTCCCTCATCAAGGCTATAAGTGACTTCCCTAATAAGATCATAGCATGCCACAGTTGTAGAATTTCCCTTCTGAAAACCAAACTGTTCTTTACATATTATCTTTTGAGTGAATACAAAGGAATATAGTTTCACATGCATTATCTTTTCAAAAATTTTTGATAGGATTGGACTACAAGTAATGGGTCTAAAATTTTTAATATCGTCACGAGATCCCTTTTTATGTAACGGTTTTACTACAGAGTACTTTAGTTCTGTAGGGAAGATACCTTGTTCGAATGATAGGTTTATAATATGAGCTAATGGTTTACTTATCAATTTAGCACACTCCTTGAAAATGCTTGTATTTATGTTATCGTAACCAGTTGCATTGGTATTTTTCAATTGTTTTATTATGTTATAAACATTGGCTTCGTTAATTGGTGACAAATATACGCTGTTTGGGTGGTGCGGTATATCATTTATATATTTTTTTGAGCCTTGGTTGTGGTAATATTTATTTTGCGTACAACTATTAAAATGTCTATTAAAAATATCACATATTATATGTGGTTTGTTTATAATTACATTATTATCAAGTTTTATTTTACCTATGTCATATTGTGATTCATTACATTCAATTGTATTTTTTATTATATTCCATGAGGCTTTGCCTATATTATTAGATTTCAATATATACTGAGTGTTTGTATTTTTTTGGGCTTGATGCATACACTTTTTTAGGATTTTTGCGTAGCGACAGTATTTTTTTTTTAAATGGCTTCTATTTGACGATGATAGTCGATAATTAAGATACAACTGTCTCTTGTGAATGCAAGCTCGCCTTACACCTTTTGTAAGCCAGTTATTCTTCACCGGTTTCTTCACTATTTTAACTTTGATTACCGGGAAACACAAATCAAAAAACAAAGTAAAGAGTTCAAAAAACTCTGTGAACGCAATCTGAGTATCATGTGCTTCAAAAACCTCACTAAATGATAAAGCTGCAATGCACTGCATAAATTTGTTCCTGTTACATTTACACATGTCACGTCGATGTTCAAACCAGGTTGTTAGCTTTTTTTTATTTTTATTATTAATATCAAGCTCCGTCGTAATACTCTGGCCAGTTTCATGATCAGACAGACACAAACAATGCACCCTTGCTGTGATTTTGTCTTCGATATTGCTTACAATCAAGTCTAAGCATGCCCCTTTCCGAGTAGGTTTATTTATATGACTTATTAGGCAATAATTATTTAAGATGCTTATTAACTTTTGCTTTTTCTGATTATTTTGCATAAGATCAACATTCCAGTCTCCGCACAATATGAGTTTCCTGTTACGTTTCCGTGATAGATTACTCAACAAAGATTCCAATTGTTGACAAAACATATCGAAATTTGATGACGGCGTTCGATATATACAAACTACAAGTAAGTTATACTGTACGATTTCAATAGCGCAGCATTCAAAAACAAACTTAAGAGATTGGGGTACGCTCAGCATTTTGTATTCAATATCACGTCTTACTAAAATACAAGATCCGCCCCTACGTTCTTCTCTACAAAAAGATGCGGCCAGAAGATAGTTTTTTAAATTTAAATTTTTTTCAGCTCCTTTTTTAATAAAAGTTTCCGTTAGACATAATATATGGATCTCACCTAATTCCCCATACAATTCATCAAGAGTAACTTCAAAAGCATCCTGTTTACTTAATATACTGGCTATATTTTGATGGAAAAGTGTCACTTTATTCTTTTGGGAGAAAAAACCTGCTTGAATCATTTATTCGATTTGATGTATCATACGAAAAATAATTTAGGATTGTTGTTTGTTTTAAAGGATTCAATTTTTTTATTTTTTTAATATATTGGGCGCATTTCGTATGATAAGTAGCTTTTAAAAACGTCTTAAGTCTATCCGGTGCGAGATACTCATTTTTGTAATGCGCATAGTCAATTTCTATATTTATTTTTAAATTAAGTTCTTGCAGATATTCATGCTTATATTGTATACCAAGATATTTACAATTTTCATAATTATTAATGAGTAATTTGACATTATAATTCATTAATTCAACATTCAAATATGGGTTAAATAAAATATTAATAATAAAGACTTTACAGTGTCGAAGCTTATAGAGAGCATTACCTAATTCTGAAAACAAAAGATATGGGTTTTTGTCATTGGCACCAATACCTAAGATAACAATATCATCCTTTTTAGTTTTATGTTTCAGGTCGTCACATGTTGATAGTATCTGTGAGCATGTAGCGTTTCTTTTTACCATAGCAGTTACAGTGTAAGGGTTATTTTGCACACCGCATCGAGTACTGTGCATGATTTTTGCCAAACCGTTGACTTGTTGATCACCTAAAATATAAATAATTGGTCTCTTCCTCCCCATTTCACACATCTCTACGTCACTAATTGTCACTTTGTCTGGACCCTTCATGGGCTCGTTGTCTATTGTGCCGAAGGATGATTTATTTGATATGTTGTCTTGACAATGCATCATATTTGAGTAAAGTTTATTTGAAGAGGTTTTAAATGCATCCATTATGACAGGTTTTTGAGAGAAAATAGGCGAATTAGTTAAGGAATTTGATGTGATATTTAATATTCTTCGCTTTATGGGAGTATTTGCATGAGTCTTGTCAGTTGATCCAAAATCGCCTACTAATTTCTTTAATAAAGTAATTTGTTTTTCTTGTCCCTCTATACATCGCCTCAATGTTGTGTTTTCCATATTCAATTTATCTATCTCTTGATCTGCACACTTTAAAGTCTGTTTTAATGAATCAATTTCCTGAAGAAGTTGATAATTATTGCACGATATTTCATTTATGTAAATGTCACTGTTTACACTTAACATAGTGGAATCCAACATTGTAGAGTTGAGTATGTCATGTGAAGTTAAATTAACATCCGATTTAGATCTTGGGATTTTGTTTCGCATTGTTACATTATCCATTTCTATTAGTACTTAATTTAATTGAACAGAAAAAAATTGTTACAACTGTGGGGTTTGAACCATCAATCACGATGTGAATCAGCAACTAAGACACGTATCCATTGGACCAGTTGCGTTTGTTACAATGAACTGAATTTTACTACAGCTGTCTTGCATACTTGTTTGTCCGGGTGCTTTAGAAGTTCCGTCTTTATTTCATAGATGTCTATCTGCTATTAAGGATATGCACTATGCAGTAAACTGTACTAGGTTTGGACAACAGTTTACAAAAACAAACTTTATGTCTTCAAATTAATATTATGCTTACAATCTTTATTATTTCAAATTATGATTATTTTCTATAATGAAAGCTATATATCGGTGCTATAATGCCTTAAATATAATCCATAGATGGAGCTGTTATAGTTGCCGATATTCTGTTATTTATTTATTTGGCAGTGTGTCGGTAGAACAGAAAATTATATTCTGCTACTCACCGAAAAGTTTAATTAGTACATTCTTTCAAGTTACATTCGAATCACTTGTTTACTAACCTTAAATTAGTAAATGTTCTGCCAATTTGATAATATATAACGAACCAGATCAAAATTTGTTTTCTTAGTCTAGTTAGTGAAAGTTTGTTCCTGTTGTTCATCGGTTGTCACCACAAAAGAGAAGGTATGTGTATTTCCCAAACTACAGCAGCATTAACGTTGATTTCACATGTACTTGTCACTTTAAGTTATATAATGATATCGGTAATTAAATTATGCAAAACTAGTAAAAATTATTAATATAATCAAAAATTTTATACACGAGACGTTGTTTACTATAGCACACTAGCGCCGGTTTTTTGTATATTTAAACAACAATGTATATTTAGACTTCTGCAGTTGCCATTGATACGCCAAGAAGAAGAAGAATAGATTATCATGTGTCGTGTTAGAAAATGTCTTTATGAATGGTACACTAATATAGTATCTCGTAAAATTACTGGTAGAAATAGCAAATAACGTAGGGCTGCATTTTCCTTAAAGCAGCGACTTTAAGGAAGATGCAGCCCTACGTTCGATTGACTTGTTTATTCGCAGCAGCTCGCAGTGGAAGTTTGATAGAAAGACTATAAAATGAAAATAGAACTTGTGATGCGTTTGTTAAAACAAAATCCTACAAGACTTATTGTATGTGACCCGCGTGTGGAAGTGTGTATCCCTCTTTTAATTTGAGAATGTGGTCAAAAATCAGCACGCAAAGTAGACGGTGTGTTAAATTAAACTCAGTCAAGATTAATCGTCAAATGTTTCCCTAATTAATATTGACATTTGAATTTAGTTAAAAGCAAAAAGTTATTTGCTGAAGCTTGAATGCGACGCAATTAACAGATTCAAACATTATCTGGTTTTAAACTTATATTTGTTATTATATATTCAGGAGTGTTGAGAGGTTTACATTAATGTACCTACGTAGGTTTTACTTAGGTAATTTTTTATCAAGCAGTCTCCTGCTGGTGACAGTGCAGGCGAGTTCTGGAATCTTGGCAAGCGTGGAGTTGCGCCCTCCGGCCCGATGGACCGACTACTTGCAAATAGTTGCTGGTGGAGGCTAGACGATTAAGGCGGAGGATTGGGATATTTGGCGCAGTATGAGAGAGACCTATGTCCTGTAGAGGACTATGACTGGTTAAAACAAAGCGAATGACTTTCAATCGATCCCTTGCCGTCATCATTAATTATCGCCAACTTGACTAGAGATCATCGGTCCACCTGGTTAGGCGCCGATTCTTTCTTTTTCAATCGATTCTTGGTACCATGTGCCCTGCCCCTCGACACTACAACTTCTGCGGTTTAAATCAGTTAGGTTTAGATTCCTATTACTAAATATCAAGGTATATTATTGTTTGGTTGCAGATGGCGAGGTATAAGAAGACTGGCTTTATGGACGACGACGCGGGTAGTGTCAGCTCCATACAGCTGAACGAAGGGGTCCGGTCTGGCGGGACACACATTCGGTATCATATGGTAAGTCTTTCGTTTCATACACCTATAGATAAGTCCTTCCTACTAGGTAGTAGGAAGGACTTAGTAGGTAGGTAATGGCACTACTTGAATATCCATCGATGTTTCCGGGAATATGCTGAAAATGTTTAGACGTAACTTATGTATTTTGTAATATTTGATCTTCTTTGTGATATTCAATGTATAAAGATAAAACAATAAAAAAGTCGACCGTTTGCAGCCATATAAAACGATGTAGATTAAGCTTTGAACAAAGGAATGGACCCCCATCATTTTCAATTTAACTGGCATTAAAGTGCAGCCTTGCGTAACGCCTGAACGAAATTGATAGGCAATTGTCAGTTGAACATTAATGTTGTTGTAAATTTTGCAGACGCCTTATTTCTATTTGTTATTGTTTTTACATCTTTTATGGTAGATCTAGGAAATATAACAATTTTGCTGGGAACTTTGTACTTTATTTATTTTATTATTTCAAGCTGACAAAAACACTAATTAAGTTAATAAATAATCCTTACAAAATATTTTTACAGTCAATTGCAGAAGTAATCAATAGTCAGCTATCCAATTAACCCAAATAACAGGCATGTGCTTCCCTTTTTTTTATTTTGCTATTATTAACTAATATGAAGACATAAATAAATATGGTAAGGCTTATAACATAAGGGGGGCCGCATTCCTGTCATACAGGGTTACCTAGTACGGGATCCGTCCTCTCACTTTGAACTTACATAGAATTACCTAAGCAATATACCTACTAACAAACTGTTGTAAAAAGTTAATTAAAATGGCAAATAAGAAACTTATTATTCTTAACTATTGATGGATAACAATTTAATTCTCCAGTCTACCCAAGCCAGTTGACAGTAAATGTCAACTAATGTCTAAGAATGAAGTATTAATAATAATGGTGCTATTAAAACATTAAGTTATTATAATGTGAGAGCACATACATTTATGTAGGTAAATTGCTGGAGATTTATCAATATTGTCAAATCTTTGTCCCATTATTCAAAATCTCTTCTTAGGGTATTAAACCAATATTAAGGACATTGAATAGGTACTACGCATTTAAATAAGCCGATTATGATCCTTCAACGTTGTTTATCTGTGGGACTGAACACGTAAAATACAAAATCAATACATTCAAACTTGATAAATTGACGAGATTGTATGGCTGCTTCTAGTATATAATTTAAGCGTTGTTACTCAATTTGATTGTACTAAAATTGCCGAAAATTATGTTCTATAATAATAGCAAAACAAAGAGAAGAATTTATAGATTGGTTATAAAACTGCGTCCGTGGTCTAGTAGGCACAGAGTTCTGTTTAGTTCAAAGCACAGTTCAAAGTCAAAGCCAAAGCCCATTTACTCAAATTAGGGTTACAAAAAGCATCAAAAATGTACAAAATAGAATAAAAAAATTAAAAAATACGTCGCTGCGTGACTCCGGAAGTCGTGGGTTTAAATAAAACCGGGCCACCGATCGCTCTCTCGCCTTAAGAATCTCACGCGAAAAGATAATAAATGAAAATCATTTCGCATTTCGCCCAAGTCTAGGTTATTCCTCCCTCGGTACGCCATTGAATCTTAGGATGGTCATTAACACTGCAGGGCACAGGTTTTCCCGCATATGGGCATAGCTAAAGGAGATTGGGCCGTAACCCACCACGCGGGACTAATATGATCCGATTTTAGTAAGACAACAAAACACACACATTGTCTCTGCTAAAATTGTTTCATCATCAGCTCGTTAACCCCCACGAGGGGCACGACTCGTGCCCACGAGCCTACCCGTAAAGGGTGCCTTAGTCGTTGACGCGGGCCCAGTGCGGTTTGGCCGACTTCACGCACAGCTCATGAATCTCTTCGCAGGTGTGCGCAGGTATCCTCACGATGTTTTCCTTCACCGTAAGAGCGTCGGGTTGTCTCTCACCTTAAGAGCGTCGGATAAACGTACAATATAGTTTCGATAATTGGAACAGACATTGGTACATGGAGGGATTTGAACCTACACCCTCCCCGATCGGAAGGCAACAGTCCACACCTAAGAGCCACCGACGCTCTCAAATCGCATTGTTTACAAACAAAGAAATAAGCTTGCGTAGTAAATTTTTCCTGATTATTTTTACACAGCTTTTTTTCAACTTATCTTGCTGTTTTTATCGTTAGCGCAAAAAACAAAATGCTTTTCGATACATTCGTACCTGCAACGCGTACATGAAATCGCTTTGCCTTACATTAAATTATAGTAAACAGTTTCCTATTAGAATTTTAACCGGGAAAGTTTAATAGCTGTACGCTCAAAGGTTATCCGCCGAAGGTCGACGGAGTTAGTTATTAAACGTAATTCTTAGAAAGTTTTCTTCCAGAACTTTGTCAACGATATGGACTCAATTTATTGACTTTGATACTGGTAGAGGAAGTAGCTATATTTAATTTCAAATTCGTCTATTGTCTTCTAAATAGAATAATTACATTTGTTTATCCTAATGACTACGTGGTCTAGAGGTTTGAGCGTTAGGTCAGTTTATAAAAGAAGAAGCGTAAGCCTTACTCCCTTAGTACAAATACATACGAGAACGTCAATCACAAACAAATAAAATAAAATTAGTCATAGAACCCGGAACCCTTGGTGTAGTAGCCGCCGTCTCAATTCTCAACTGTAACACAAACGGGTCATCAAAATGAAAAACTTTAAATTGAAAGACGACCCATGTGGTGTAATAGTTAGTCGAGGCGTCGGCTCCTACACCAAGGGTTCCGGGTTCGATCCCCGGGCATAACAAACATTTGTGTGCATGAACATGTCTGTTTGTAATGGTCTGGGTGTTTCTATGTATAATAATATGTATCTGTTTACAAAAATATATATAAGTATGTTTATCAGTTCTTTAGTACCCTCACTATAAGCTTCTCGCTTAATATGGGGCTAGATGGCGCTGTGAGAATGTCAGTGGATATTCATTATTTTATTTATAATCTTGAGTTTAAAATTCGGCAATCCTGTAATATCTTGCTTCAGTACTTGCAAAAGAACTCAACTCGAAATATCATACATAAACAACGTACAATGCGTATGTTTGCGTATAAAATATCAAATTCACACAAAACCTATTTACAGTACTCATGACGGACAGACGGACGTGTGTTGTGTTATTAGCGATTCAGTATTTAACTTACGTTTTAGAGCCGGTAAGGACTGATATTGTTCTTTGGTACATTTCCATTCGGTTTTTTAAAGTGCTTAAAATTTGACCTTAAATCAAATATGGCCGACTTAAGATGCCGGCGTCTTAACTGGCGTGAAACAACGCTATCTAATCAATTCAAATGACAATCAAAAAAAAAAATATATAATATATATATACTTATATACTAGGTGGTAGACTCGATACTGAGTCGTCTAGGTAGGTACCACCGCAGTGCCAGATATCATCCCGTGAAACAGGAGTGTTATGCACTTTTGTGTTTCGGGATGAGGGCACTGTAGCTAGTGAAATTACCGGGTAAAAGAGACCTAACATCTGTTGTCTCGGGTGACGGGCGCAGTGCGGCATTGATGGAGGATAATAACTGTCTATCAGTTGTTGGTCTCCTTTAATGCCGCTCTGTCATGGTCTGGCGTATCACTTACCATCATGTGAACGACCAGACCGTCCTGTACACTTGTAACATATAGAACAATTAGGTATTCTTTTTATTAATTCTCTCTTGAAGTATCTGGCGCAAAATGGGGGAGACCTATGTCCAGCAGTGGACTGCGATAGGTTGAAGAGAGAACAATAGTTTACCTATTCGGAAAGACGTGATCTAAGATGACATATTTCTAAAATATCTTCGCCCGCAAAAATGCCTTGTGAAAAGCTAATAATAAGACCACGGCAGTGTTGTCTTTCATATCACCATTGATAAATTATACTAATCAATCAATTAACAGCATAAACTAGATACGTATTTCCTTTTTTGTATTGTAAGTGTACAGGACGGTCAGGACGCTCACCTGATGGTAAGTGATACGCCTAACCATGACAGAGATGTTAGGTCTCTTATAACCGGTAATTTCCAGTACTTTCCTGAGGAAGGTTTGCTAGGTCTTCAGCAATTAGTTTGCTAATAAACTGTTGCTTAGTTTCTACTAAATATTACTTTCATCTGATCACTGTGTTATATATTAAGGGTTAAGTCAGGCAGTAAAAATAATTTATATTGTCAGCATATTTACGTCACAAGTTAGGAACTATACTGTGATACCGTTTGCTTGATAGCTGGTTAATAATGGGTGACAGTAACTAATTTCTATTGGAGAGCTGTTGCGTGCATTTTTTATAAAAATCTAAATGCATTGCTGAACCATACTATTCTAGAATCTATTCTAAGATTTCTAGGTGAACGCGTGATAGCAGCAAAAAACTTGCTGTTAATTAATTAGCTGCAACTACAGTTGTAATTAATTGATATTGTTTGAACACGGATACTGCTAATCGTGACGTAAGGCGGTATGTTAATGATTTAAGTCACAAGCGTGTTATATTTATGATGATAAATATTAGTACACCCCAATCATTCATCGCTTGGTAAAATTAAGGTTTCTAAAAAGAATGTCCCACGCCCATATCTATCTAACTTTATTGAGATTGATTGATGGACCATACATAAGTCTAACAACCAAATTTGGTTTGAACGATGTGTAGTCGGCAGATTTTTTAAACGCATAAACGGTGAAACTATTTTCTAATAATAAGTAGTAGGTGCCTACCTAAATAAAATATGTTATTTTATATTACATGATGCGGCGGAACCCTCTACGGGTGATTCCGACTCGCACTTGGCCATTTTTTTTTAATCTTTCAGTTTATCAATCACTTTAGAGATCCTTATATCTCTTGCCTTGTACTTAAACTGTGATAGTGACATGAATATGTAAAGTACATACGAGCTGCATTTGAATACAATGCTGCGCCGAGGAAGGTCAGCATCTGCTTTGTTTCCGATAGCGATAATAGGTGAACAGAATTAACTTGTCACACATCTGCCGAGTGCAAACTAGATACTTTGTTAGCTGTCATCTAGGTGATATTCAATCTATTAGAGAAGTATGGAGCAAGTAAATTCTCGTATTGCCCATCATCATCAGCTCATTAAACGTTCCACCGAGGGGCACGAGCCTACCGTATAGGGTTGGCTGTATATCCAACACGGGCCAGTGCGGATTGGACGACTTCGTACAAAATTTGGATTTCTTCGCAGGCGTGCGCAGGTTTCCTCACGATGTTTTCCTTCACCGTCCGTCAACGTCGGATAACGTATATATCGACGGATAATTCGAAAACACATTGGTACGTGGCGGGATTTGAACCTTCCGGTAGGATGGCAACAGTCCGCACCATTGACCCACGCTCTTAAGTAAAATCATTATCATCATCATTACAACCTAATTATGTCCACTGCTAACGAAGGCCTCCCCTAATGATTTCCACGCGGGCCAAATAATAATAAGTAAAGTAATATCTAACTGTGATATATATATATATATATATATTATATATATTATATATATATATATATATAATATATAATATTATATATTATATATATTAGATAATTACTTTATCACGAGTCCAAAAACTATCGTTACGATTTTGGTTAAGTTTTTGGCCAACCTACTGCAGTCCACTGCTACCCAAAGGTTTCTACAATTTATCGCCAGATGCTGGTCCTCCGATTTCCTTGTCCCGATCAGCGGTGTTTCTGATTTTGATTAAAATCATTATGTTATGTACCAACATTCAAGGACAAAAATATCGTCATTACAATAATAAATGATTAAACAGTAAAACATGTGGATTTAATTACATTTCAAGGTCCAAAATAATCACTTGTATAACCGTTTCAATTGTCACCACGAGTTTATTTTAATCACGGAATATTTATTTTGATGGCTTTGGTTTTCTCTAGGCGATCAAAAATAAGGGTAAACGAGGACGAACTATGGTCACCAATCTAAGCACTTGTGTAACTAATAATTAGCAATAGGTTAGAAAAGGAGGTAAGACGGTCACCTACCATTGTGGATTTATCAATGGAGGGATGAGCTGAAGAAGGCAAGTTCCCTTTGGATGCCGCTACCGACCGGTAGAAGAGGACATTATTAGGGGACGGGCTTTGTTCAGCAGTGGACATCTTGTGGCTAATTAATTATGATATTTAGTTCAAACACTGAATACGGATTACTTTGTCCCTGAACTAAGTGTAAGGGTAAAAGTACTAGGTGGAAGATTCGATACTGAGTCGTCTAGGTAGGTACCATCGCAGTGCCAGATATCGTTCCGTGAAACAGGAGATTTATGCACTTTTGTGTTTTGGGATGAGGGCACTAGCTATTGAAATCTAACATCTGTCATCTCGGGTGTTGGTCTCCTTCAATGCCGCTCTGTCATGGTTTGACGTATCACTTACCATCCGGTGGGCGTCCTGACCGGCTGGTACACTTATAACATAAAAATCTATAAGGGTTCCGTTTTTTGCCATTTGGCTACGGAACCCTAAAAAGCACATATCGCAACAATAAATAATAATAAATATTAACTGACATTCACAAAACACCATCTAGTCCCAAGTTCTAAGTGTGTAGCCTGTAGTAAGGGTACTAAGCAACGGATAAACATACTTATATGTTTTTTTTGTAAATGAAAACACCCAGGCCAATACAAACAGACAGGATCATACACACTAATCCGGAACCCGTGGTGTATTAGTCGACATCTCAACCACTACACCAAGAAGGTCGTAAAAAATCAATTAATAAGTCTACCAACATATTTCACTGTATAGCTCAGCCCTTCACACATTTTTTTTTTATTTTTTTTATTTATTACAGTAAGTCTATAGATACGACTCGATACGAGTAAGATTGCATAGCCAAGGGACGGTCTTAGGGATGGTCCTCTGCGCATAAGTATTATGAAAGTGAACCTTTTTCTCTTGGCTTACATAAAAAGTATTGGGAGTGCCTATCCTATGAAGGGATAACTATGACGTCACCAAATTCATACACAAATCGATCGAGGATTCATAAATAAACAAATTAGAAGCGTTCTATGCAATCATCGATCTATTGTATTGTCGTAGTACTAAATATACAATTTTAAGTGACATAACGGCAACGCCTATACATAAGACTTATGATGTAATAATGAAATGTTCTAACTACAGTTTTGCTTATATTGGTTGCCTATATTTTCGACACTAGGCACCCGCAGGCACAGATTTATTCCTAATGTTTGTGTTTTGGGGATTATATCCTAAAACTTACATATGATAGAGACTCAATTTTAAACCTATTCAATTGATATTGACATAGTTATCTGTAAGACAGGCTACCTCTTAAAATCTGGGTCGAGCGGCAAAACATCGGTGTTTAATCCTGGGGGTTAAATCCTTCGAGACACGCAATGCGAGAGAACCTTGTGAAAGTATTTCCAGTTCATGGATAAACATACTTATTATATTTTGGTACATTTGTAAATATATATACACATTAAACTATTCTACATATAAAGATCAATATAAACAGACATGTGCATTGTTCACATAGACTAATATTTGTACTGCACGGGTATCGAACCCTGAATCCTTGAAAACAACAGTACCTAAATAATTCAATTGTAGAATACGTAACCTTGCTCCAAGTATTCAAAACATTGTTATCACCCAACAGCTTTAGTTCAAGCCTAAATCAATACGATCTGAACTGATATGGGTTTTATTTATGCGCACGCGCATCTCATCTCAGTGAACTAACTCAGTCCGGCGTAGCGCTCGTTTGCGCACGCATGTGTCGCTCATAAAAATAAAACTAAAAACAAATGAACAACATTAATATCATATATATTAAAATATTGGAAAATATTACATTAAAACTCCGTGAAATTTCCTCAAAATGATGACTAATTGAAAACTGTTTTTATTATGCCAGCTGTTCATAAGACACTGAAGAAATTAAGTGATGTGTATATAGATATTGAGAATACAAAATTTTGTGATAATGATATACTATAAAGTGCAATTCATATAAACACAAAAATATACAATAATGACATTTAATTTGTTGAAGATGATAACTCCATAGGTACAGTAAACAATCAACAAGTAGCTGATAATCTTTGTGTTAAGCTGCTCATCGAGGTCACTAAAAATAAACCATATAAGTGTCTAAATATAGTCCATTTTCGAAACGCACTTCAAAACAGTCAAAATGGCGGATCTACCCGAAACACCGACATCGGACGCTTCGGAAGAAACTCCAACTCCATCACCTGGACCCCAGACTAACAAATTCAATTGGCTTCAAGCAAGAGCAGCACAGAACAGAAGAGCTAACCCCTTCGTGAAACCTCGACCTTCGCTCACGAGGGAAAGCTCTACAGCAGAATTATTTTCAAGAGAAAACTCGAGCAGCGATTTCTTTCAAAATTCAAGAATTAATTTGTTCGACACTGCGCCAAAACCTGAAGAGCAGAATCGAGGGTTCATAAAGGTAATTACAAGACATACAGTTTTGACTTGGATTTGGGCTAGGGATCGTTACTACCCTGTGGCAGTTTTCGTCCTTGACTTTTAGAAATCAGACACACGAATTCAATCAAGCTCGCGGATGCGCTCTCTATCAGCTAAGTACCAAATTCTAACGCTCCCACGGTTAAAGAAGCTTTTGGTACAATGATATTCCGGTTCTAATGGTAGGACTGACAGTTATGTTGCTAGATTTTGTGACTTATCATCTCCAGGCTATATTAGCTAGGAAATAAGCTTGGGTTTTACGCCTGTAAATCAGTATTCCTATCCAATGTGGCAATATTTTTAGTATTCTTAAGATCTATTTGGATTTAGTTTGTTTACATTTCCAACTCGTTTCTTACTAACTCGGCTGAATGGTATTTTTAAACAGCCAAATAACTTCTCTCTTTTTAACTTCTATCAATCATAGTCTCACCACTGGACTATATCATCAATAATACGATCTAATGCTTCTTTTAATGGCCTATCGATAAAAATCAATACTCGAAAATCGATCAACTACACTCATTCTTTAATTTTATTATAAAGTAATAAAATAGTCATCATCGGCTCATTATACGTCCCCACCGAGGGGCACGAGCCACCCGTAAAGGGTGTATAGGCCTTATAGGTCATCCACGCGGGTCTTGTGCGGATTAGCAGACTACACGCACATCTTTTGAATTAAGCATAGCATTCAGCTTGTAATATGGGTCCTAATTGCATATTATACATAGAAAACACTGGGAGTTTATTAAACAAACATGTTCATGCACCCAATGTTTGTACTGCTCGGGGATCGAACCCAAAACCCTTGCTGTAAGAGGGATCTCAATCAACATGGGTCGTCAGATAGATGTCGAAATGAAAACGTGACTCGACTAGGCTCAAAGGCGCATCTGTTTATAGTTACACAGTCACGGAATAATCACAGAGACCTGTATTGAACGGATATCACTGACATGTTGTTCGGACCGGCTATTTGTTTCCTTATAGATGTTCCCATATCCTACTGGAAATTATCTACACATATATAAAAAAAATGGTGTCTGTTTGTAATATGGAAATAACCACCTTTTTCTACATGCATTTGAATATACAGGGAGAAATCGAGAACATTGTCATTAAAAATAAGAAACTTCTCGTGATTTCAAATACATCCCCTAAATGTGAGGCAAAATTTTTAATACAATAATCAAATATTTTTAAACCCTAAAAATCATGTAAGACTTTACATACACCAAAATATCATTTTTAAAATTTTGGTCTTTCTGTTTGTTTAGAGTAATCTCTGAAATGGCTGGACCGATCTTGACGGGACTTTTTTGGCAGGTAGCTGATGTAACAAGGAAAAAATTAGGCTTATGTTATTTTGGAAAAAACTTATTATTTTAGAAAAATAAAGTTATGTTTTACCGCAAGAATCCCGTCACGACGCGCGTGCTGCGTTACTTTTCAATAAAAATTGGTATAAAGTTACAGATCTCGCCAAACTTTATGACCGCTCTGAATATGGTCTAAGTACTCACTGCGCAGGTATAGTCAAGGTAGAATGTATGAATTTTGTAAACTGCGCATCGTCTTGTGTGAAATTCGTAGCGGCCAAAAAGTTTGGCGAGACCTTCTACTAATAACACCCTCTTATAAACTCATTGAATACGTTTTACTGCGGAAGAATATCTTGTTCTGCGGGTAACACTGACATATAAATTAAATTGGAGTGTCTTTTTAAATATTGTAAGCTATCCACAAGTCAGAATGCTTCCACAAGACATTTTAAGATGCTGCTTTACACTCTTTATAGGCACATAAGCCTACAAAAAATGTTTGCAGTCGATTGTTATACTCGTATCAAAATTTGTCATGAAAAGTCCAGTTTAGCTGTGAATATCCCAACTAGCTGTCTTGGACTAGCTGTCAAGTGGAATAAGAAGGAAAGGCTTTTTTTTTTCGAACTGACTACTGCTTATGGCCGCAGATGACCTTTTTCAGCTTCACCGGCCAATTGGCGAGCTAGCTTAAAATTTATACAACGAGCTTAAGGGCGTCCCAGAGTGGGACTCAAACTATAAAGGGGAATAAGGAAAGGCAGTGAAAATAGTGGAAAACGGTGTTACTTGTAACCATTTGAAACACTCATTGACGCAATCGAGAAGGTAATCACTAGCTATTTCTGGATTTACTTCAATGCGAGACGAAAATAACTGTAATCGTTTAGTAAGAGGTAACGTTTTATAATGTTTCGATTAGGTTTTTATTTCTCGACCTTTTTTATTTTCGGAGCACGAGAATTCTCGACCACTGTTTCCCGGAATTCTCGGGTTGTCGAGAATATTGGAAAAGCTCAAAACATATAGTTGATTTAACAATAAATATACTTTTTATGCAATATTCAACATTTCTCTCAATGACCACGTTATTATTTATTATGTGAGTTTAATTTAACTATAAGAAATTTAATTAAGCGAAAAACTCTAGCAGATCTTCTTATCTATTATTTCTAGTTTCTACAAACAAATATACTAAATAGTCTTTTTCTTTGAAAAAAATAAACAAATAAATATTTCTAAAAACAATGTCATCTGTCACCACAATGAACTTAGTACTTACATACTAAATAATTATTTTTAGTCTCATCTGTACTACAATTTTCAATTACGTAGCATAAAACGACAGTTTATTCCTTATAAAAAATACAATCAGACTAGCTTAATTTTACGAGTAACAGTAGGTACATGTTCCTTAGTTAGTAGTCTTTGTATCAACTTTTCAATATTGTTTATAAGTAAATGGAGTCTTTTCTTTACGTAAGTTAACATAAAAATCTAACAAATCATTTAAAATCTTAAGACCAATTACAATCACAATTTAAAGCGGAAACTGCTTCAAAAGCTAACCCACGATGTCACGTTATCATTAAGAAAATAAGCCTTTAAAAATCAAGGGCTTATAGCATCATCTGACAGGTTGGAGGGTCCTCCTCTAATAGGACAAATTATTTCATTTAATTTCGCACGACGCGTGAGAGCCGCAAGGAACGCAAGCGCGTTACAAGTTTTATTTTTTGACTGAATTTTCGATTTCTCGATTTCTCGACATTTTTTCTCGTCTCGAGTAAGGCAAAATTTCCGGGATTCTCGGTTCGAGAATTCTCGAAGGAAAACCCTAGTTTCGATTAAGATCTTTTTTGACCCATTATGATAAATATTCTTGAAATTATAATATATGTTGTAAGATCGACATATCTGTACTTTAAAATAAACAGTCTAAAACCACAAAGTCAATACACGCAAACAAAAACGATGAAGGTTCTGACTTTTGTTGTTGTTTATTTTTGTAATTCATTTTAGATTTTTTTAATAATGCAAATTTGATATTTTTACTCCATAAAAACACTTCTGAATATCAATTATTATAAACATTTTCACGCATGAACATTTCGATGCCATAGTCTTAGTTCGCTCACAGACATCAGAATATACATTAGACTGGACAAGCCGCCAAGTTTATAGGCAGTCCCAGTGTCGCAATTTCTTTTCGGTTCTTACCTGTGAAAAGTTATTATATTCTTGGTAAATTTACTGATTCATTGCGATGATGGCATGTTACAATTGCACAAGATGGCATTCTGGAAAAAAACGGTAATTTCTTCTAATTTCGTGCGTCTTGAATCGTCTCACAGAGCGTAAACTGGTAGCCAGTGTATGCTCGTTGAGCTTACAGTTGTCGCATTTTAAACGCGGCTTGCCCCATCTCCTGTATTGGGAAATCTGTGGTTCGCTCTATTGCCCGTTGATAGATTTTAAACATGTGCACAATCTGCTTAATAATGTATGCCCTTAGTGTGGGCAAGACGCAATTTTTAACCCATCTTATGACCATCCATTCCTAGTTTTACCCCTAAAATATTGAGTATCTTCAACAAAATGCCACTACGCCCATCGAGTCCTACAATCGCAAATTAGTCTACGCATCTAGAAAATTTTGATTTCATTAAGCAACGAAACTAACATTTAGGTATAGCACAATGTTGCTGTAATGTCACAATATCTTAACATAAAATCTATCGTACCAATACTTTTTATATTAAAGATTTTATGTAAACAAAATTTGCTGCAACACAAATTTTACGCGTTAGGGTTTTTTAGCTGTCCTCCCCAATTTTCGCTATTCGGCGCATTTCAAGTGGTCTCTACAGACTTTAAAGGACTAACGATTTTTTCATAGAGCCTGAAGTGGCCGAAGATACTTTCAAAGTACAAACACTTCTAGTGTGAGAGGTTTATTTCTAATCTAAAGGTGCACGAATTATTCATCATCATCAGCTTATTAGCGTCCCCACTAAGGGGCACGAGTCTACGCGGGCCCTGTGCGGCTTGGCCAACTTCACGCACAACCTTTGAATGTCTTCGCAGGTGTGCGCAGGTTTTCTCACAATATTTTCCTGCACTGTAAGAACAAATTAGTACGTGGCGGGATTTGAACCTGCACCCACCCGACAAATAGATGAAATGATATCTATCATGATCAATGAAATAAGTTTGCAACAAAGCAGACGACAGCCCACCTTTTCTCGTCACTTGCGATCCCAGAATCGACCTAAAGTGCATCACAGTGCAGTTGCTAAATTGTGAAGTAATATCAGCGTATCACTCCTGTCCACCCTATAAAACCAGCTATACCAAACGCACAACTCTTACTTGAGGAAAAGTATGTGCAATTGAAATACCGATTGCCCCTAAGGAAAACACGTAATAAAATCATTGGACTTCGCAAACAATTTTAAAAACATCATCGGATATCAGACACGTGAATGAAAATAATGCGAATCGATTAATTAGCAAGTAAAATCCCTAAGTACATACCTACAATGTGAACATGGACTGTGTACCATGCTATCATTAATTAATCAAATTAATCATCGTCTATTTGTTTGTGTTATGTCTGGTTAGGTTACAGTTACATGTAGTATCAAAACTATTTTCATTAAACTTGCACTTCTCGCCCACGAGTGGATAAGATAAGAGCGTCGGTAGCTCAATAGTGTGGACTGCATCCCGATCTGTAGGGTGCAGGTTCAAATCCCGCCACGTACTAATGAATATTCGAAATTATATGAACGTTTCTCCGTCGCTCTTCCGGTGCAGGAAAATATCGTGAGGAAACCTGCGCACGTTTACGAAGAAATTCAAGGGTTGTGCGTGAAGTCGAATAAACCGGCCCGCGTGGATGACTGAGGCCTGGCCTATACACCCTGTACGGGTAGGCTCGTGCCCCTCGGTAATGAACTTATGATGATGATGAATCGGTCACATTTTTATATTTTAAGTTTATCGAAACAACAATTTATCAATAGGCAATAATAAATAGGATGGTAAAGACAATCATTTTTCTGTTTCTCTCTCTTTAACCTATCGCAGTTCACTGCTGGACATAGGTATCCCCGAATCTCCCGATAAGAAGGATCTTACCTTTTGTTTTTTTAAGTTACATAACCCTTGAACTGCCGTAGTCGCAGTTGTTTAGCAGAT
This sequence comes from Leucinodes orbonalis, assembly GCA_019425675.1. NCBI lineage: Eukaryota > Metazoa > Arthropoda > Insecta > Lepidoptera > Crambidae > Leucinodes > Leucinodes orbonalis. The sequence goes on from PQWD01004599.1 coordinate 52,418, forward strand.
ACAATAGATTTTTTATAGCGTCTGAAATCCCGCAGTTAAAGTTTACCCTTTAACCGCTGCTGACGGATATATCACACAGAATCAAATTGATTTTCTATTGTGTCTGGAATCCAGGCGGTGGAAAGTCTAAATGCACGGGAGGAAGTTCGCTCACCAGGGGGGTTACCGCCATCTCTTATAACAGTATTACAATAATATCTTTTCTGGTACATAAATGCTGACGTATCATTATAACAATACTGTTTTAAGAGATTGCGGTAACCCCCCTGGTAGTAAGTGACACCCATGACAGAAGCAGTTTTGGTTGTGGTCTGCAAAGTTGTAAAAAGTCTATTGATAGTTAATTGACATATGCCTACCAGCCATAAACTGTATCGGTGTTAAACATCATTAAATCACGAACCGCCAATAATCCAGACACAATGGAAAATCAACGTGGAAATGGAACGTTTTGGCGCTCTGAGGCGTCTCTGGCGGTCAAAGGGTTAAAAAATTCGATCCTATCTCTGTAAAGGTCTTCCCTATTGTCTAATCTATTGTTTGCAACAACCGCTAATAGAGTAAGATTAGTTTGTCAGACGTCACTGGCCTTTTCTTATTCATATCGCATTGTGTCAGACAGTCAGAATAGATGCGTGATTGCATGTGTATTGAACCAAGCTATTGTGCTTCTATTCTGCCATTTAATAGGGCACCTCACTAGTATCACGTTTTGTATTTTTATTGTCATAATCCGTTTGAGGCAATCCTTAATTAAGTACAACTTTGTAGCCAGTTAAGCGTTACAAGACATGAGGTTTTGTAACGCTTAACTGCTCCAAGAGAATTCTTTGACATAACACACAGATGTAACAGAGTAGTGCTTATTTTTTTCAATTTGATCGTATTTAGGAAAATACTCGAAGTAGGTAAATAACCCTTTCGCAGTGCAATAAGTCATAGCATTTTTTTCTAAAATTTTTGTTTTACAGACTGAAATAAATGTTTTGTCCAAAAATTTGTTGTCAAATTTGCTGTTTTTTGTTTTTAATCTATCGCAGTCTACTGTTGGACATAGGTCTCCCCCATTTTCGCGCCAGATATCTCGGTCCTCCGCTTTTCTCATCCTCCTTCCTCCACCAGCGACCTATCGCAAGTCGTCGGTCCCTCGGTCCGGGCGTCCTACGCTACGCTTGCCATGACGCGGTCTCCATTCCAGAACTCGTCTGCTCCAACGGCCATCGGTTCTGCGACATACGTGACCAGCCCACTGCCACTTCAACTTGCTGATCCGGCGGACTATGTCGGTAACTTTAATTCTTTTGCGGATAATATCATTTCTGATTTTATCTTTAGGTGAGACTTCTAGCATAGCTCGCTCCATTGTCAAATTTGATGACCACATACAAATAATTGTCCTGATATAAGAATGTCTTAAAATGTTTGATTGGCTTGTAATCCAAAAATGGTCTGAAAACTAACCACCAATAAAGTTTTCTAAAACTTTTGCAGTAATAGTACAAATCCCTAGACATTCAAGACTTCCTAGCGACAAAGTTTCTCAATTCCAATTGATAGTCGAATGGCGAGTCCCGCTCATTGTAATTGGCATTTCCTTATTACCTGGGAGCTGAATAAATACGTTTAGTAAGAAAGAAAGAAGTAAGAAAAAATATTTATTGGCCACAAGTAATAAAATGTAAACAAGTACTTGTAAGTACAAATAAACATAAAACAGAACACAGTGGCAAATCAGGTACAAGCCTCAGCCATCGCTGCAGAAGCTTAACCCACTATAGCACCTTTATTAGGAAAACAAAACCATAAATCTCCAGAATAATTAAGTTCATGAGCCTGTGAAATTTCACGACAAAACAGATGGCTCGAGTGTTTCTCTGTTTTTTTGTTGTTAATACACGTAGTATGAATAATGTTAATTAAGAGTCTGTGTCTTCATCAGAATTAAGCCGATTAATTAACTGGTTTCGGAGGAAACGAAAGGGGCTTAAAGCTGAATACAGTAATAAAAATAAATAAATATCTACTGACATTCACACAGCGCCATCTAGCCCCAAGTTAAGCGTTAAGCCTGTATTATGAGTACTAAACAACGGATAAACATACATACATACATTTTTTTCCTTTATTCAAGCCAGACATACTGTAGTGTGGGACACACGTGCCTCCGCTTTTGACATCCTGCCCCCACCAGGGACTGTTCTTAATCATAGGGCCGAAAAGCGTATGACGGTAACTCATGGCACCGCCCTAAGCCGAGATTCGAGTCCCGTTCGGGGACGCCCTTAGGCTCGTTGTGTAAATTTTAAGGCTGAGAGCCATCTGCGCTCGCCAATTGCACGGTGAAGCTGTAAAGTCTCTGCTGCCAACAGCAGTAGTCAGTTCGAAAAATAAAAAAAACTTGCTAAACTATGTTAGTCTTCGAAGGAAATTAAAAAAGTTCTAAGATGAATGAAATTGCAGCCTGTAGGGAGTATATAATAAGTGCATCATGCATGAACCTAACCATACTTTGAGATAAAACGCTCATAATGAAATGAAATGAAATGAAATTTTATTATTTGCATAAAACATGGTGTTATCTGATAGTGATAATCTATGGTACATTAAAGAGCTCATGTTTTACCTTAGTATAGGGCATGCAAATTTTATAAAATATACAAATTATTAAGAATTTACAAAATACATGTGTCTAATAATTACAATAATATATTTGTCAGATTGAATATTTAAATGTCAAATACATTTTTATATAATATTATGAACTCTCAAAAATACATTCATGTCAAATTTAAATAATAAGGATGTCAGGTTGTACAGTTATACATTAAACATTTCACTTATTTTATAGAAATATATATAGTGACCTTTAACGATTTGCTAGTTTATCGCAGACATCGATTCAGATGAAGTATCGATCCGTTCTGAATCGGCCAAGGCCCTTCATTGGCATGATTTCTAAGCCAAGCCAGAACCTTTGATGTAGATTTATAGTAATTTACTGAAATAAGGCACTGGAGCTCTGATAATTACTGCGTACAAGGGATCTGACATCTGTGGTCTCTTTTTACGGGCTATTATTCCCTATTTGTCTCGTTCTGTCATAATTTTTCTCCTCTGTTGCCCACACATCTACAAAGAAATTTAAAGATTATGCGTGAAGTCGGCCAATCCACATTGGACCCGCGTGGACGACTTATATACACCCTTTACAGGTAGGCTCATGCCCCTTGGTGAAGATGTTTATTGTGCTGATGATGATAAAAAGGAAAGACCCTATACATAATTCATCGTAAAACTGCATACTATTAAACAAATAAAATAATATTTAAAATTAACCTACATAAAGTAAAATAAAGATTTCGACAATGTTATATTTTAATTAACACTTGAATTAATATATATATATATATATAATATATATAGCATAGTTTTTAAGATTAATAAACATTTAAAGCAACCATGTAAAATATATAAATACTAACGACTCGTATAGAATATTTAATGTACGATAATGATCTACTTTGACGTCACACGAGTGACGTCATTCTGAACGACAGATTTCCCAACGATGTCTGTGTTCTGACGTAAACAACACCTTGTTTAAACAAAAAATTTTAAACAAGATATTCTCGGATTAGATTACTGATTTTTATCATTCTAATTATAGTTGACTAGGTCTTTCTACATTAAATAAGTCTGTCTACTGAAATTTCACGTCTTACCTACTTTTTGAAAAGGAGCAAAGACTGAATAGTAAATACATGATTTCATATTAATTTATTGCGCATGTTGGTTAACAATGGTCTTATAATATTAGTACAGGTTCCTCAACACGACCCTGTCAGGGCATTGCAACATTTGTTATGTAACGAACTTAAAACGAAGACTACAGTTTCAGTTTATTAGGTTTGGAGCAGCAAGAAGTATTTTATGTTTTTCTATTAAAAACACCAACCAATCTGCATTTGGGTTAGCTTGGTGTGACGGCCCCATTTTCGATTACGAAATTAGTTATTAAAATATTTTTTTAACATATTTGACGCCATAGGTTAGTAACTACACTACTATTTATCGGTAAATCCTTAGTGTGCCTATACATAGCAACAAACAACTACTTTCCAACTTATTTAAAAATAGTCTAAGTTATTTCAAACGGTTCAAGTAAAACCATAATTAAATTTACCGGTATATTGATTTAATTATTAAAATAAAACTGGACGACCTTGCTGGTTCTTTTAGTATAACAAAAACCATCGATATGAATGTTACCCTAACATCTAAGTTATATACGCTATACGATTATATTTTAAATCATTTAATGAAATTGAGCGTTCAATGAAAAAAAATTGTGTAATTATTAAAGTTTCTCAAAAAAATTCAAAACATATCATTTACAAAAAACATATTACACTTGAAACGAGTTTTTTGACGATAAGGAATAATGGATCGTGAAATAGGTTTAAGCTAATTTTCTGAAATATTAAAAGATAAACTTATATATGTCTGTTATAAATAAATTACATGTACGTCGCTCTATTTTTTGCAGTGCACATGCAGGGTTGACACCCTGAGATTCATGTATCTACGGCTTTATTTGTGTAACACCAATGCAATACTATGTAATAAGCAAATAAATAGAAGACAAAATAAAAGTAAAAGCAGCAAGACATAGTTATTACTTTCGTTCTAAACGTTTTTTCTGCATAGATCATTACTAACTAGAAATCCGATTATGACTTTTTTTACTGCTCACGTATGTTTAATTTCATTCAAGTTATGCCTTGCATAACTTGGATTAATGTTAAAAAAAAAGTAAAGGTGCAGCGAATAAAATAATGATCAATCAAGCTATAAATAAAAAATAACTATATATGTGTATGTGTATAAATATATGTATTTTTATTATATTATTAGTACACACTTGCCTACTTTTCTTACTTTGTTTCCTTTTGTTTTGGCCAGCTGGAAGAAATTTCATTGTGAAATAAGCTGTGCCTTTGTACGTACTTTTCCATGTTTATTGTGTTTTGTCTTTTCTGTGTGTGCATAAATTGTTAAATAAATAAATAACTTTGTTGTTCCATGATAGGGTGAACTGGCCCATAGCCATTCTATACACTTCATGACAAAAAATAAGTTAGTATCTTCCGAATATGTTTATCATTATTATGTGCATACATACTACATATACATGGACTGTTGCCTTTCGATGTGGAGGGTGCAGGTTAAAATCCCGCCATATACCAATGCATTTTCGAATTTATATATACGTCTATCCCACGATCTTACGGTGAAGGAAAACATCGTGAGGGAATCTGCGCACGCCTACGAAGAGATTCAAGGGTTGTGCGTGAATTCGGCCAATCCGCACTGAGCAACTGTGGACGCCTATTAGGCCATAAGGCTTTAGGGCCTTTACGGGTAGACTCGTGCCCCTCGGTGGGGACATTTATAAGCTGATGATGATGGTAGTACATTATAGACTAATTATGATAGCTTACGTAAAAACCTATCATGTGCTTACGTAGGTTTTCTATATTCTCACAAAAACCCATTTCCACCATTCTATTAGCTATTAATCCCACGTTATCGCAAGAAACTTAAGCGGATATTATGGTTTCCTACAACGTCGCAGAATGAGAACATCGAGTGTTTCTATATTGAACATTGTACAGGAAAATGCAAGACATTTTCTCTTCAAATTTGAACCGTAAACTCATGAAGAAACTTCTTCAATGTGAAAGAAACATTAACGCTTAGCTTGGGGCTAGATGGCGCTGTGTGCATGTCAGTGAATATTTATTTATTGGTGTTTTGTGATCTAGCTGTTTCATACTTATTAATAAGGGCTTTAGTTATATTTCTATGGTTTCATACCATTGCTCTGTAGAGTTTTTGTGGAATAAATACTTAAGTATGTAAATCAATGAAGTATTGTTAGTCAACCGTCTTACACTTTACCACATATAATATAATGGGTACTCAACACAAAGTTCCTTACAAAAAGTTAAGTTTTGATTAAGTTTAAAAACATATAAGTTGCTAGAAATATTGATTACCAAGTGACGTTAAGATATTGTGCAATTAAATCGTTTTTGTTGTTTTTTTTTAAATATTATTGGAATTGTTGAAAGACCATACGAATCACAGATTTCCCAATACAGGAGATGGGGCAAGCCGCGTTTAAAGTGCGACAACTGTAAGCTCAACGAGCATACACTGGCTACCAGTTTACGCTCTGTGAGACGAGTCAAGACGCATGAATATCAGAATAAATTACCGTTTTTCTCCAAAATGCCATCCTGTGCAATTGCAACATGCCATCATCGCAATGAATCAGTAAATTTACCAAGAAATGTAATAACTTTTCACAGGTAAGAACCGAAAAGAAATTGCGACACTGGGACTGCCTATAAACTTGGCGGCTTGTCCAGTCTAATGTATATTCTGATGTCTGTGATACAAATAAATACTATAAAGTAGCGGAATAACCTAAACAATTGGAAATTTATTTTCATTCAAATACATTTTTATATAAGACGTATATATCAAGAGGTTAGACAGGGTTAGGTTAATTATGAGCGGTGTTTTAAAATAAATGAAATATTAACAGTTTCCTTAAAATAATAGCTACTTATTCAAGATTTTAATCGCGCCATTTAACTTGAACTTGCAATAGTTTTGCGGGTTTCCTTATGTTTAAACGTGACAAGTTAACAACTTTAACTGGTTTCGAGTACGTTTTACGTGAGAGTGGATATTATTACGTACGTAATACTTTATATACCTAAATATACTACTTTTTTGTACTCCTTGTTTTACGTATGCAAATATCAATAAAAAAGCTTGTAAAAATATGTTTTTTATAGTGAAAACCTACTAAAGAAGTGAATTTAAATATTTCAGGTCAGTTTTGGATTATTATTTCTCGTATAACCTATTTAACTAATTCAACAAACCGTTGTACGTACACGATTCATGTCTCCATATAGGTTCTTACCACAGACATCTCAATATGGCATATCTATGATTCTTACAGCACAGATTATAATCGCATGTGCCAAAGGCAATTCGATCGTTTTATATTTGCTTTGAATAGCCATGAAAAGGTCCCGCTTCGGTATTATAATCGGTAAGGAGAACATAACTATTTGTGTGAAATCGTTTAGTCATGGTGAATTTGCTTACGGCGGAATGTGTTTATACAATACATAGCTAACAAATCCGTTTTGCAAAATAATTTCTATTCCTGTCATAACGCATATATGTATGCTACAACTACTTATGATTACTTGATTTAATAAATCTTTAAAATAAACGCTAGGAGAGATTTTATATGAAATAAGCAGTGCCTTCGTACAAAATTTACTATGCATTTGATTCGATTTGCACCAGTGTGTGTGTGTAAATGATTAAAATAATTAACCACCATTAACCAACGTGAATTCTTACGATCTATTTATCTCGATGGCCGCATTTGCATTGTCAAGACGAAGCATTAAAAACACTATACCTTCTTCGGGCATGAAATTTTTTTTTTACATTATTCATACTAGGATGTGTCTGTGTGGATGTCGAGAAAGGCCCTTGGTTAAGTAGTCGTGTTAATAGGCTAAAATGATTAAAATTAGCAGCAGATCCCATTTATTAATTATTATTAGTAGCAACATTCTCTCAAATATAAAAATAAAATAAATATATATAGTCCCAGAGGGGTAGGAAGATGATGGAACGCCACTTTGCGCGGTCCTGGACATACTTCCCTAGCTTCATTCACATCCATCAATCTTTTCATACAAACACTTTTATTCCTCTTGCCTGGGACCCCAGCCTTCTAAAGGACTGAGTAAGACTTTCAGGCAACGAATAAATAATGTACACTAGACCGCAACTGCTTATCTGCCACGGACAGCATCATATATTATATTGATTAATTTTTGGTTCATGGCGCAGCGGTCAGGCCGCCTTATCACTTGGATGGATATTGGATTTTCTAAAGGGTCGGTCAGTTCGCTTACCTGGTGGTAAGTGATACGCCTGATCATGCAGATTCAGTTTTGGACGCACTGTCATTACTTGTGTCCGCCCCATCCAGCCCATCACCTGAGACCACGCATGTTAAGTTTCTTATACCCGGTAATTTTAGTAGCTACAGTGCCCTCATCCCGGAACACAAACGAAACACTTATTTCACTGGATGATATAGAATCTGGCACTGCGCTGGTATGTTCCTACCTAGACAGTATCGAGTCTACCTAGTAAATTATTTTAGGACTAACGTTCACGTTTCATCATCATCAGCTCATTAAACGTCCCCACCGAGGGGCACGAGCCTACCCATTAGGGTGATTAGGCCTTATTCGTCCACGCGGGCCCAGTGCGGATCGGACGATTTCACACACAACCTTCGATTTTCTTCGCAGGCGTGCGTGAAGGTTTCCTCACGATATTTTCCTTCACCGTAAGAGCGTCGGGTAACGCACATATAATTTAGAAAATTCGAAAACACATTGGTACGTGGTGGGATTTGAACCTCAGCCCTCCCGGTAGGAGGGCAGCGGTCCACACCATTGAGCCACCGACGCTTACGTGTAAAAATCCTTTTGTTTGCACCAAACAAATATGTTTTTCTTGCTTTCTTACATATTGGTTCATTGAATCAACAACATACATAAAAGTTGTATATAAAGCAATGGATGGATAATGGAAATGCAATCTCGACGGCGCGCTTTGAAGAAATTGGGCGCGTAAATAAGACACGTTTTTCATTACATGCCAGGGCAAACATGTGTTGGGATAAGAACACGTCTGTTGTATGTATTAACTACATTAATCTGTATTTGTGCGAGATGTGTGTGCCAATGTTATTTTGTTCTTTAAATCAATATTGTAATATATATATATTATGTATCATGCAAAACCAAAAAAAAGTGTTTTAAAAGAATACCTCTCTTACTTATTTCATAGGAAGACCAACACCAACGAAACACAAAAAAATATACATAAATAACAATGGGATTCAGGAAGCCAATAAAAAGGTCCGCACCAAAAAAAATTGTATGAGAAAAGAACCCCTTTTTTTGTCTCTGATATTTCCTTATTGTAAACATCGTGGTACTTTCTAATTTCTTGAGACTATTAAATAAAACTAAATCTACAGACTTTATGTTAATGAATGTCTATTAAACTTCTTCAATAGCTAAAAATATAGAGGTACCCTTTTGCAATAAACGACGCTGCTTTTTCATTTGGCATGCAAATTTGGGCGGGATATGTCCAGAGCGTATTTTGAATTACAAAACCGTACAAAATCTAAATATATCAGGCTTTTTTATATACCTACACTCCATTATGTACACACTACTCTATTCTGTGGCGTCACATTATTTTTCAGTAGGTGTACAGGAAACAAAATATTTTTAACATTGTTTATGAAAGGTAAACGGACACTAACTAAGTGTAATGGCATACACCCACAGAACTAATAATAAGTTATTATCAATTCTTTGCATACATCTTATATAATATTCCTGATCAATAATTATATTATTAGTCATCCCTGAATACCGAAATGCAATGAGTCTGGAAAGAAAAAACATTTATTCATCTATTACAGTTTACATAGACAATTACATAAAACAACAAAATGACAAAAGATAACTATGAATAGTGAATGGAACAGATCTGCCCTAAAGGAGACTACAAGTTAACTCTGTTGCATCAATAATACATGGCGTCTTCGAAGAGCTCGTCCCCTATCTGCCGGGTTTATTCTAACGTTACTGCATGGGTCAGAAATTAGTCCAGTAACGGAATGTACGTCTCTAAATCTAAAAAAATATGATGCTTATAATGTCCATGTTTAAGATATGATAGGACTGTGTAGCACCTGAGGGTTCAGGGAAAAACAGTAGGCACGATAACACGCAGCAAATTATCATTGCACTGGATCGATGAGCTCAAGGCTGCACTTTTCTACTTTCGGTATACTAGAAAAGCAGCGCTGAGAGGAAGTGGCGGAAGAATCTTAGACGTACCACTTTGCTTTCTGCGCCTTGAGACACGACCTTCAGAGCTAAGAGTGTTACCGTCTTATTTCGAGTTATACTAAATTCAAATGTTGACATCGATGGATCATCATCCCTGAAAAACCAACGTTCGGATCTATAGCACCACTGGTAGTGTTTTGGGTACTTTTACCACCGGGTGGTATAAATTGATGGTGTTATGGGCCCGAAAGAAATACCCCACAGTTAAATAAAAACCTTCACCTAAATGATCAACGGACGGTCCCTGGACGTAAACATGAATTTGATCCTCACAAACTTAACCAACACATCTTTGTTAATTATTACGAAACTTGTAATTCTGTTTTATTTTTATAAACCCAAAAACACTTCCTGATTTTTAAAGCTGCTTAACTACGTATTTTGTGTGTATGGAACTGCTGAATAAAAAAATATATTATTATTATCAATAGTCTTCTCTCCCTCAGCCGCTATCGATAAAATTCAAAAGGGTTTTGAACCTGAGTATTAAACCTGTTTAACGTATCCCAATATTTTGTTACAGGGTGTGTCGTTCATAGGATGGCATCAGCGAACGAAACTAGAAAAAATCTTGCTGGTCATTGCAGCAATCTTGTTCCTGTTTCTAGCTATCACTGCCAGTTTGCTTTTCGCTACAAGAGGACCCACTTACCTGCCCGTACCACCGTGCTACCAGCCGGAACCAAAAGGTTCGAGATTACCATTTATTTTATCGTAAATATCGTACTAAGTGGTAGACTCGATACTGAGTCGTCTAGGCACGTATCACCGCAGTGCCACAGATATCATCCCGTGAAACAGAAGTGTTATGCACTTTTTGTGTTTCGGGATGAGGGCACTGTAGCTAGTGAAAATTACTGGGTATAAGAGACCTTACATCTGTTGTCTCGGGTGACTGGCGCAGTGCGGCATTGATGGAGGATAATAAATGTCTATCAGTTGTTGGTATCCTTTAATGCCGCGTTGTCATGGTCTGGCGTATCACTTACCATCAGGTGAGCGTCCAGACTGTCCGGTACACTTATAACATAAAAAAAAACAATTTAAGGTAGTAGACTCGATACTGCGTCGTCTAGGCAGATACCACCGCAGTGCCAAATTTCGTTTAACAGTGTCTGCAAAATAAAAGCGTAGAATGGTATAAGAAAGACACCTAGTCGATAGATAACTTCACCGAAATCAACTTCGTCGACCGTTGGTTTTACGTTAAAATACTTCGCCGGTAAGAGAACAAACGTTTTGGCATAGAATGTTTCGTGGTTTGTCGTATGTTTTGTGGATATCGACCTTTAACGGTCGGCTAAGAGTGATTTCGGTGAAGTTATCTATCGACGAAGTGTCTTTCGGTACACCAATCTACGTTCGTAAAATAATTAGGTATTTATATGAAATATTTCGAGTTTGACACAAGTTATTATTGTGTTATTTTTATATATAATTTTTGTTTAGTATTGTGGTGTTATAATAGTATTACTATAATTATACTTCAGCATTATTGTATCAGAAAAGGCGAAGTGATATTAAAGAAATATTGTTTTACGAGATGGCGGTACCGCTAGGAATAAAATCTATGGTTTCTAACGCCTAATTAGCATTTAAATAAAAAGGTTTATTATCATCATTTCTACGACACAGAATAATTGACAACTATTATATATGTACATTATACTCTATTATTTTATTTAATTCTTGCTCGTGTTATTCTTAAATAATTATGATGGTCATCGTACGCTGCAACTACTTGCGATGTCATTCATTAAGTCGAAAATGGATAGTACAAACTGTTACGACATTTGTCTTATTTGCAGCATTATTTGTATAGTAATACAATAATTTCTTAGATTGTTATTACTGGCAATTTATCTATAGGTATACGTTAGGGTATAAGGTACACACAGATATATATATAATATATATACTTTTTTCACACAAATGCTTATTGTAACTATATTCCCAACTATTATTATTAGCCCACATTTAATTAAATAATTATCTTCTAACATTAAGCTTGAAGGTGGTACATAGTATGGGTAGGTACTAAACATTGGATAAACATCACATTGTATAAGAACTTTTTGTAAATACATACATACAACCAATGGTAGCTTCATTTGCTTTCCTCGGACCTAAACTGAATAAACGATTTTAAAATATGAAATTTGAATTTGAAAACACCCAGATGAATAAAAACAGACATGTTCATGCACACAAATCTTTGTACTGCTCGGGATTTTGGGTTGCTGACGTCTGCCATCATTGCCCCCATTGCACCAAATGGGTCGTCAAGATATTCGTTAATATAATTCTCTCCTTACAGAAGCACGAGTCTGCTTATCCGGTGCTTGTATATACACCGCCAGTGAAGTCATCAAAGCTTTGGACACCACTCAGGACCCGTGTGAGGACTTCTACGAGTTCGCTTGCGGTGGCTGGATCCGCAACAATCCTATACCTGAGGGGAAATCCAGTTGGGGCATCTTCAGTAAGATTGAGCTGCAGAATCAACTGACTATACGATATGCACTTGGTGAGTCGAATTTTATTGCCTTTTTACATCCCGAAAATTAATACCGTGCTTTTAGAACACATTGAGATTTTATTTTCTCTTGAACCTATCGCAGTCCACTGCTGGGCATAGGTATTCCCAATTTTGCGCCAGATATCCCGGTCCTCCCCTTTTCTTATCCAGCCTCCACCAGCTTTTGCTGGTCGTCGGTCCATCGAGCCGGAATGCGTCCTAGGCTACGCTTGCCAAAACGTGATCTCTACTCCAAAACTCGTCTGCTCCAACGGCCATCGGTTCTGCGACATACGTCAACAGACCACTGCCACTTCAACTTGCCGATCCGGCGGGCTATGTCAGTAACTTTAGTTCTCTTACGGATTTAATCATTTCTGATCTTAACCCTAAGACAGACCCCGAGCATATCTCGCTCTATTACGAGTTATGTGAATCCCGCAGTCAGTCAATGTCTATTTAAGGCTGAGAGCCATCTGCGCTCCCACTTGCCCGGTGAAGCTGTAAAGGCCATCTGCGGCCAACAGCAGTAGTCAGTTCGAAAAAAAAAACAAAAAAAAAACAGTGTCCATGTCTCACCTGCGTTTGAAAGCACGGGTAGGACGCATTGCTCAAAGACTTACTATAAATTACAAGGTTGTTAATATATTAAAAGCAGTGTTTCGTAATTCCACTCGCTATTAGTATATTGGGTCGAAGTTTTTTGAAATACTCCAATCAAATACCAAATCTTGCCTTAGATATTTTGACACAAAAAAGAAACTGTTTTTACAAATGCGACGGTAGCTTGATTAATTGGTCAAAAGGTTCTTATATTACATTAACTATTCCATAGAATTTGAAATTTTCCTACAGTTTCCTACGTAGAAATACCTACCCTTCGTCAAGTGGGCAATTCAGTGGTCGAAATTGAATTTCGTTTGAACTTTTTTTTCGTTATAAATTGGCAATTCATTGTAACGTTAAACCAATCCGCCAATGAGTATAAATGAGAGTCCTATTAGAACTAGATAGATAAACACTTTATTGCTCACATTTTATAAACGGTTCACAAACACAGAAAAGTCAGACATATAGTGGGCAAAGGCGGCCTTATCGCTACAAGCGATCTCTTCCAGGCAACCTTTGAGTAGAAAAAGTTAAAGAAAAGACAGGCAGTGGGCAAGTAAGCATGACACAAAAAATAAAATATATAAGATATTATAGTACAACATAAATAAATATGAATATGTATATTAAAATATTAAATACATATAATATACACAAAATATAATTATATGATATTAAATCTATATATATAAATAAAATAATACATATATAAATAAATAAATAAAATGTATATGAATATTCATAAGGAGAATAGGCAAAATTACGAATCGGTATCCAACAAATGCTGGTGAAGTCCATTTATAAAGGCCAAAATAGACTTTGCGTGACGAATCATCATCATCATTACAACCTAGAAAGTCCACAGCTGAACGAAGGCCTCCCCTAATGATTTCCACGCGGACCGATCCCTTGCAGTTGACATCCATCTGCTACCTGCCACCTTAACCAGATCATCAGACCATCTGGTTGGGGGTCGGCCTACGCTTCGTTTTCCGTTACGCGGACGCCACTCGAGAACCTTTCCGCCCCATCGGCCATCGGTTCTACGCACTATGTGCCCTGCCCACTGCCACTTCAACTTGCTTATCCTGTGGGCTATGTCGGTCACTCTAGTTCTCCTACGGATATCCGTGTTCCGGATCTTATCGCGTAGGGAAACACCTAACATAGCCCTTTCCATAGCACGTTGAGCAACTTTAAGCCTATTTAAGAGGCCCTTAGTAAGCGACCACGTTTCACTTCCGTATGTAATAACCGGCAACACACACTGGTCGAAGACTTTCGTCTTCAACACTGAGGTATTTTGGACGAAAAGATTCCCTTAACTTCCCGAACGCTGCCCATCCTAATTGGATTCGACGCGAAACCTCCTGCTCGAAGTTGGACCTACCCATTTGAACTACTTGTCCCAGGTACACATATTCGTCTACAACTTCGAGTTCAGAACTTCCAACTGATATTGGTATGGGCACAACATGGATATTAGACATGACTTTCGTCTTGTCCATGTTAATTTTAAGACCCACCTGTTGCGAAGCTCTGTTAAGGGTATTGAGCATAGTACCTAAATCCTCCATGGATTCTGCCATGATTACTATATCATCGGCAAATCGAAGATGAGTGATGTACTCGCCATTGACGTTGATGCCAAGTCCTTTCCAATCGAGCAGCTTAAACATATCTTCCAATGCAGCTGTGAACAGTTTCGGAGATATAACGTCTCCCTGTCTCACTCCTCGGTGCAATTGGATAGGTTGTGTAAGCTCTTCATGTACTCGGACTGACATAGTGGCGTGACGAATATCAGCTGGTAACCTATTCCATAAAATTGCAGCTCCTACAGTAAAAGACTCTTTGAAGTATCCCGATTTAGTCAAAGGAGTCCTCAGCACATTATCTGACTAGACCTAAGTTCACGATAGTGGTCCGTACCCAAAAATTGGAAACAATCCTTGAGATAGGGCGGGGAACGAGGATCATACAAAATTTTATAAACGAGTACAAGCACATGTTCCACACGGCGATGCCTAATAGAAAGCCAGGCGAGCTTACTCCTAAATTCGGACACATGGTCAAACTTGCGCAAGCCAAAAATAAACCTTATGCAGAGGTTTTGTAAGCGCTGAAGCTTATTAAGCAAATCCTCATTCAGATCGATAAGACAAACATCAGCATAATCTAGTACAGATAAAAGGAGAGACTGCGCAAGTTCGATTTTTGTCTTTACAGGCAGCAAATTTTTCCATCGTCGCAGCGAACCAAATGCTGCAAATATTCTTCGGCTAACCTCAGCTATTTGTGGACACCAAGAAAGAGTTGAGTCAAATATCACTCCCAAATTCCTCACAGTTTTACTGTAACTAATAGCCACACCGTTCAGTAAAAGTGGGGGAGCTACTGAAAGATCAATTCTACTTACTTGTTTATATCCGCCAATAACAATTGCTTGCGATTTACTCGGGTTGATTGATAATCCATAGGAGCTACTCCAATCGCAGATAATTGCAAGGTTAGCGTTAATTAAAGATATTAATCCAGTAATGTCACTAACGGGGGCATGAGAGTAAATTTGCAGGTCGTCAGCATACAAATGAAACTTACACGTGAGAAGAGGGGTTAGAAAATTTATAAAAATAGAAAAAAGGAAAGGAGAAAGAACCCACCCTGAGGCACACCAGCAGATAAAGTACAAAAATCTGACATCTTATCACCACCTCTTACACATTGCCGTCTACCCAATAGGTAGCTCCGAAACCACTCAACTGCCGAATCTGAAATGAACACTGACTTTAACATTGCTAAAAGCACATCGTAGTCCACAGTGTTGAATGCGTTTGAGAAGTCCAAGAGTACTAAAGCTGTCAGTTCCTGCTGAGACATGGCCTGCCGGATGTCATCAGATACCTTGACCAATGCAGTGGTAGTGCTATGCCCCGGGCGGAATCCAGACTGAAAGCAACTAAGGAAATTAGAAGTATTGATGAATACACTAGCTTGTTGTAGAACAAGGCGCTCTAAAATTTTAGAAAGGAACGGTAGTATAGATATAGGCCTAAAATGGATGGGTAATGTAGGGTTAGCGCACTTGGGGATAGGGACAACTATAGCTTGGCGCCAGCAATCAGGGAAACTACCAGAGTCGAGTGAGAAATTAAAAATGTGGCACAGAATAGGAATCAAGACATCACATCCCAAAAGAATCATCTTTCTGTTAATACCATCAATGCCCTCAGCATTAGATTTGATAGCCCGAATATTAAGCTCAACTTCGCGCTCAGTGACTGGTTTGAAAACAAAAGGCTGATGCAATAAAGGAGGAGAATTATAGAGGTAATTTAAAGTGTTTTGTTTTAAGCTATAAGGAAGGTTAGAAGATGCACCTAAATGCTTGTTTAAAGTAGACAAATCAAGAACATTAGGGACAACATTCCCTGACTTACCAATTCCCAAAGAAGTGAGTGTTCTGACCGTCCCGTACACGTATAAAATAAAAATTATTAAGGAGACCTTTATATTAGTAAAACACTAGGCTAATGCTCCAGTAACCTGTATCAATGATATAATTAGTAGGACAACAATGACTATATGAATAAGTTTATATCTGTAATTGCTCGGAAACACGTGTCTCGGGGTCAAGTTCACTAGACTCGCCCTTGACCTAGCGGCCATTATGGTCTTCAGTACGCAAGCCAACAAAATCGATCTTGGAACGTTTCCTAGCGGCTTATGTTATAGTCTTTAAAGGATTGTTGTTAAGTGATCCCAGTATTGTTAGTGTTCTGATAGTTTGTTATTTTCATTTTAGTTTTTATCTCATGTGTTGTTATTCTTATGTTCATCAATATTGTGTACGCCTATAAAGGTTATATGTACCAGACCTTAACCTTTAACTAAATGTTGTCCAATGTTGTGTATATATACTGTTGGTGTACCTTTTTAAATAAATAAAGGACTTGCTTTTCTATGAGGGAAGTTTGCAAAATTGTAATAGATTCCTATCATCAACATCATCAGCTCATTATATGACCCATCGAGGGGCACGAGTCTACCTGTAGGTGTATAAGCCTTAGTCGTCCACGCGGGCCCAGTGCGTATTGGCCTACTTCACGTACAAACTTTGAATTTCTTCGTAGGCGTGCGCAGGTTTCCTCACGATGTTTTCCTTCACCGTAAGAGCGTAAGATAAATATAATTTAATTTCGAAAATTTGAAAGTACATTGGTACGTGGCGGGATTTGAACCTGCGCCCTCTAGATCGGAAGGCAACAGTCCCTTTTTTTTAACTGACTACTGCTGTTGGCCGCAGATGGCCTTTAAAGCTTCACCGGGCAATTGGCGAGCGCAGATGGCTCTCAGCCTTAAAAATGGCTCTGACTGTTGCCAACGAACCACCGACGCTCTTTGAATTACTTGATAGTATGTTACGATGGGGCTTGTTCAAAGTCTGTCATTAATTTATTCGTTAAGCTGATGGCATCTAAGCAATCAATATGGTAATATAGGTGATTGGATTGCAAACGCGACGGTCTTAGTTTTAATCTTAACTTTATCGCCTCGGGTTTATCTTTTGGATAAAACATGTCTAATCCCTATGGATTATTGTGCCACTTATGGCAACCGTTTCAGAAGCACAAGACTCTCTCTTGTATGACGTTCTCAGTATTTCTATAGAAAATATGATAATACTATAGCTGTGATGGTTTTAATTTAGTATTGTAAAAATAAGCGCTTTGAGTCGAGCGCCGAGTCGAAGCGTTATCATTTTTGATGGGGGTATATTAATAAAAAAATACTTACAGGCTTATCTGCCATTATTTTGACGTGTGACATCTATACTTAATATTATAAAGCTGAAGAGTTTGTTTGTTGTTTGAACGCGCTAATCTCAGGAACTACTGGTTCGATTTGAAAAATTATTTCAGTGTTAGATAGCTTATTTATCGAGAAGGCTATAGGTTATATATCATCACGCTACGAGCAATAGAAGCTGATCAGCAATGAATAATGTTTGAAAATCGGGGATTTTTTCATACTTCGAGCACTGGCTCGAGCATTTTAGAAATGGCTCGAGTCCGGCTCAAGCATTTTAAAACTGCTCGAGCGTCGACGCAATCGTTTAAGCGCCGACTCGAGCATTTTTACAACACAATTTTATTTATTTCAATATTATTGAATGCAACCATGCATACAAAGTACTAGATACTATGACTTGACTAACTGTATGGTTAGCAACTTTACCGATCATGAAGTCAACTATTTTATTGCATGTAGACAAACGGATATTCGAATCATCTCACTAAGTAAGACCGTTGCTCATGTATTCTTATCAACGGCGGATTCAGGGGGATGGTCATGGGGGTCATGACCCCCAGCTATTTTTAAGTACTATATTAACGTACATTAACAGAATGCCTTATAAGTTCTTAACTTGACTACTATTATCTGACCCCCCCTGGCGCCTAACCTTGATCCGCCCTTGATTCTTTTAGCCCCTAAGATGAGTTGCTTGAGATACATAACATGTTTCAACAAGGTAATCCAATAAAATCGTGTGGAAGAGTCAATGGTCGGTGTGTGAACTAATAGTAAAAAAAACACAAGCACAAATATTCAACGCACTTATTTTAATTAGCTTTTATGTTTTCTCGTACTTTTGTTTCTAGATCGTCGCAGTTTAACATAATCACTCCACGTCGTATCGTTATGTTAAACCATCATACGTAGTTAAAAAACATAATGCCAAAATTTGAAGTAAGACGTCATTTACATTACAAAGTTAATAGTGTTATACTGAACTCATGCTCAAATAAGTGAAATAACCGAAAACGTAACATATACATGTCGCAGGGATATTATTAATTCAGAGATTTAGTGAAATTCCATAGTAGTTTTATCAAGTCGATGAAATGTCGTAGAGTTGCATGGCTGACAGTTTTTTACAGGTTACATTTCGGGGAGTGTGCGATGTAATTACACGAGTTAATTCTACCAGCCCCTTTTCACAATCGGGAAACAAGACGCAGGCGAGCGTTCCATCCTACGTGGTTGACATTCTATTTATCCGCACAGCGCGCTATGGTGCCTCGCTCATAATGCGCACCGCAAAGGAATGGAACTCTGTGTTCCCCGATCATTACTTACAACCTGGCTGTCTTCAAGGCAAGAGTGAATAGGCTGTTTCTAGGCAGGCATGATTCATCCTAGGCCGCATCATCACTTAACATCAGGTGAGATGGCGATTAAATGTCTGCCTATAAATGATAAAAAAAAGTCTTAAGGAATTTTATCAACACGGACGATGTTTAAGTATTAATTTTATCATTCCCCTAAATAAATCTAATAATATTGCTTATTATTTACGAACGTAAAAAAGGAAGTAGGTATTTTGCTCCAGTCATTCAAGAATTAAGACTATCCTGTAACCAATGTGTAAAATAATTTTTTATCTAGGCAAACCTGCAAATCCAGAGTCAACGGTCTGTTCGCATGCAAACCAAAATGTTGAAGCATGTTACGGGCTTTGTCATAGGCAATGGTGCTTAAAAATTGTAAATAGACAATTTTGCGAGTTTCAAATGAATTGGTGCAAAACTAATAAATTTAATACCTATGCCTGTAACAGTAAAATAAGAGATATTTTTGGTATCAACAAACTGGATCAGGTATTTATCAGAATTATTAAAACTGCTTGTTTAACATAATAACTGTTTTATCCATATGTCTGCAACATTACATATCTACTTAAGTTTAACATGGAATACACGTCACGCTTCGGTTACATTACTGGCGCCTGCCCAAGTTGTAATAACAAATGAAATATCTGACGTCAAAGTTTATGATAGTACGTTATCTATATGTAAACTTATTGACTATACAGTCTAATTGTTTAATTGCTATTTATAAACATAGACAATACACACAATGAAGTTTCCGGATTTAGTCGAATATGGGACGACAAAGATCATCCTTTACAAGATTGAGCCGTAACCTACCACGCGGGCCCAATGCACATTGATTGGTGGTACCTTTAAGTCTGTGAACCAGAGAAGTCGTCCAATCCTCACTGGGCCCGAGTGGACGACTAAGGCCTAAACACCCTATACGAGTAGGCTCGTGCCCCTCGGTGGGGACGTTTAATGAGCTGATGATGAAGAATTGCTTTTCAATTAGAATTCAATTAATGCAATCTTATTTTATTGTTTTAAAACTGTTCAATAATGTTTGTAATCATAAGCTTTAATCTCAAACTCCAGTTCCTTAGGTAGACATAGGTAAAGTGAGGGTTAACCCGTAAAATTTAAGTGAATAAAGATTTTCGTTACTATATTCTTGAATGTCATGGTGGCCGTAACAAAGATAAAACAGATAGATTTAATATAATACACAGAATTATCATACCAAGGTGGGTTTATGGTTTTTTCCATCTAAGAATAAAATATGGAACGCTGTAAAGTGGGAATGACATTGCAAAAATTATCATGTCGCAAAATTTTTCAGCAAACAAACACAAAAATATATCATACCATATAAAGATTTTGCTAAAAATTTACAATTTGTTTTAGTACAATTATGTCCGGTACGGCGTACAAAAATGTTTTGTTATAAAATCTTGAAGATCATTTCACCTTACAAACATTTTTAGTGTGAAGAAGTGTTTACTGTATAAATTTTATTTTTACAGGACCTGCTTTTAAATCATTTACATGTAGGTAGGAAGGCATATCAAGTCACTATATAAATACACCACAAAATTAAAACCTCTAACTGGATCGTGTTTCTTGTCTCGTCTTCAACCTATCTCAGTCCACTGTTGGACATAGGTCTCCTCCATTTTTTCGCTTTCCTCATCCATCCTAGGCTACGCTTGCCAAGACGCTGTCACCACTCGAGAGCTCGTCTACTCCAACGGCCATCGGTTCTGCGACATACGTGACCAGCCCACTGCCACTTCAACTTGCCGATCCGGCAGGCTATGCCGGTAACTTTAGTTCTCTAACGGATCAAATCATTTCTGATCTCATCCCTCGAGAGATCCCGAGCATAGCTCGCTCCATTGCGCGTTGAGCGACTTTGAACTTGTGAACCAATCCCGCAGTAGTGTCCATGTTTCAACCCGATCATGTTACGATATAAAATATCCTTAATATTTTGCTAACCTTACCAATCTTCCTTCTACGCCAATAACATTATATTAAATTAGACGGTTATTGTAAATTTAACTTATCGTTTCTCGTTTATATATGCTTTGCTATTTAGACATTTCCATTTACAGAACGTTTGTTTGACAACAGATTTGTATGAAGTGCGAACTAGTAATGTAAAAATGTGCAAATTTGTTTTCAGTCAAGTTTAACTTCGGTAGACTCTAGGTGCTTCAATTTTGCAGGAACGAAAAATTGGGCAATTCCTTAGACTATGTGCTGAGATGGCAATGTTAAAAAAATATTTCTTTTAATAATTGTCTTTGTGAGTCACGTGATTTGAGGCCATATATGACACGAATGGCTCTTTTCTGCAATATTAAAATTGTTGTTGTAAATCAGCAGCAGACCCCCTCAGAAGTAGACCATAGGACATTACGCTGTCAAAATCATTAAAATAAACTAGTCTTGCAGTCTCGATGTCAGTATGACTTCTGATCTTTCTTACAGCGTATGCAGCGGAACTTAGCCTTCCTGCCAAAGATGCAATATGGGGACCCAAGTGCAATATCGCGTCTAATGTTATACCCAAGAAAACAGATAATTGATTTTCTGTTTTGTCTGGCGTCATGTAGTTTAATAAAATAACAAATAACATGCTAAAATAAAAATGACCATTACTCTAGCAACTATTGGCATACTAGATGCGTCAACGGTATAGTTTATTTTAATAAAAACAGCGTCAATTCTGATTACTCATTAAATAAACATGAATATTTTTGTACTCTTTCAGAAAAAGTCAACGTGTCCGATGGTGGAGCGGAAGCCAAAGCACGTGTCTACTACGATGCGTGCATAGACACTAATGAAACCATAGAGAAGCTCGGTCCCAAGCCACTGCTCAGCGTCATAGATGAATTAGGAGGCTGGCACATTCTTCCGAACACAACAACTAAACCGCACAAATGGAACTTGCAGAAACTATTGCAAGACGTACAAAATAAGTATGTTTAACGTTATAGTGTTTATCACAGATTTCAGAATATTAAATTTGTAAATATAATTGTCATTGATCTAAGAGAGTATTGTACCGGAGTTTTATTTTAGAAAAGGTAAACTGTATGAACGTTTTTACTTTTCACAATCTGAATACTGTTTCTGTTTTTAATTTGGCAATGCGCCATCTCAATTTATAAAAATCTTTCGTTCTTTTTCGTTTATAAATCAAACATCGCGCTCTTTTTAATTAATAGCCATAAACTTCGTTATGCCATTGGAACTTTTAGTCAGTACTTACTTTTGCGATAACTGCTACAAGTTATCGCAAAAGTAAGTACTGACTAAAAATTAGGTATATGTATGCGTACAGTCGTATTTCGTAGTACACATACTTTCTATCATGAATAGATTGATGGCGGTAATAGAAGAAAGAAAACTTTATCTAAAATCATGAACAAAAACATTTAACTTTAGAAAAAGAACCCACATACGAATGCAGAACCAATCCAGTGAATAAAACATCCTGCATTATGTTTAAGTTAAAATTAGCATTAGCTCTCTCTACCCGAAAACTTTAAATATTTACAGTTAAAGATAAATGTTTCTTTATAACATGATTCCTAAACTCTTGTGACAAACATTTATAATGACTATGATGTCGAATTCCGAATCGGATTCTTATCTACTACTAGGATGTAGACTCGATACTGAGTCGTCTAGGTAGGAACCACCGCAGAGTCAAATATCGTCCCGTGAAATAAGAGTGCTGTGCACTTTTGTGTTTCCGGGTGCCGGTAGGTAGTTAGTGAAATTACGAGGTATAAGACAACTATTTTGTTGTCTCGGGTACGGCGCAATTTGGCATCAATGGAGAATAATAACTGTCTATCAGTTTTGGGTTTCTTTAATGCCGCTCTGTAATGGTCAAGCGTATCACTTACCATCAGATGAGCGTTCTAACCTCCTGTTCACTTCGTTCCATAAAAACAACAAAATTATCATCTCCGAATATTTTTTGCAGGTACACTTAGGAGGGCTCTTCAACTGGCCGTCACAGAAGACGACAGGAACTCCTCAAAACATGTTTCGTAAGTAGAGTAGTTTATATGTCATTACATTGAATGTTGAGCACTTGATGTTTGTCACAATAATTAATACCTAATCTAGTTCTACAATCTAGAAAAATCACACGACTAGACTATAATCGGTACTATCTGCAACGGATCTGACGCACATGCGTACACTTGTTCAAATCATCTATTGAATTGGGGCATTTGTTAGGAATCGTCAGTGGCCGGACATCTATAATAATACTTTTAGGAGCAATTGAATCTGTACTGAAGCCCTGAGACGTATGCAATATATAAACCTACCATTTCCCTCTCTCTATACATATAAACTTTGTATTTTTCTCTTTACACATTTAAATATATTGTTTCTCTCTACTTTATATTAATCAGTCTGCCTTTTTCAAAATTTTGTACCAATAGTAGTAATATTTAATAATTTCACGAAGAAACGTCAACCAGAAAATGGCCGAGTCCCAAAACACATACGTATAATTATAGTCATGTTTAGAACATAAAATTTTTAATTCAAATTTTGATCTTAACGCCTGAAATCAAAAGCACGAGCATTCCACTATCACTATGACATGTAGCGAGCGACGTGATTATAAATGAAAATTCTGCCCAACTGACGGGATGGGCAGACTTTTGTCACGGACACTTTTTGAGTAATATTTTGCATCTAGGCTTTGTCTATCTAAGCTGAGAAAGTAAAGCTGTTAATTTTATTTTTTATTTTATAAAATTTCACTTGCTGTGGAATTTAATCTGATTATAATTTTCATTAATTTTAGAACACTTTTTTATCATTCACAGTTGGACCAAGGAGGTTTGAACTTACCAACACGCGACAACTACCTCAACAGGACAGCGCACAAAAAAGTACTAGACGCATATCTAGACTACATGACACGTATATGCATATTATTAGGAGCCAACAAAACTGAAGCAAGGATACAAATGAGCAGAGTCATACAATTCGAGACAGATTTGGCGAACATTACAACACCGTCTGAGGACCGAAGGGACGAAGAGGGGGCTTTACAATCCGTACACAATAAGGCAATGGCAGAAAGAAGTGCCTTTCTTAAATTGGACCATGTTCTTCAACGATGCATTCAGTTTGATCAATAAAACTGTAAGTTTTTACACATCCATTCAAATTGTAGCCTATATCTAAAGTATTTTTTGCATTTCTTGATAAGCTTCGAACCTTAGTAGCCCTACCATCAGTGTAACCGTATTCCTTTTAACATTAAAGTATTTCTAAAAGTTATGGGAAAGTCTCATAAACGTAGCGATTAACCTACCTCGGTAATTAACAAACTGTTCATTGCAGATAACGGATGAGGAAAGAATCGTAGTTTACGCCCCAGATTATTTTAAGAACCTTAGCAGAGTTATAGAGAAATACAATAAGTCCGATAACGATCAAAAGTAAGTATCCACAAACACACACACGCATACACGCACGCGCGCTCACACATGCTGACACGCACGCGTACACACACACACGCACATGCACACACGCGTGCACTCACATACGCACACATATTACACGTATTATGGCAAATGCCCTGAACCTCATCCTTGATCTGCGAGTGGGTACTAAAATACAGGGTCGCCCTAGTTTAGGCTACAGTTTCACATGCTTGCATAATTTGTCAATACAGTTGTAATACCTGCAAATTTTGGTGTGTGAAGGAAATGATTTTTACATTTTTTTAACAACAAACTAGAGCAAATTTTATGATGGATGGAAAAGCGGAGGACCGGGATATCTGGTGCAAAATGGGGGAGACCTATGTCCATCAGTGGACTGCGGTACGTTGAATAGAAGATAGTAGATAAAGCAAATTGAATAAGTATCCTCAATAAATTAAACTAACAAGCGGTGGACGAGGATATCTGGCACAAAACGTAGACCTATAACAGTGCATTGCAACAGATTGAAGAGAGGGTGCAAACTCATTATTGCACTATTTTTACCAGGCAGGATTCCATACACAATAGAAAATAAATTGTTTCTGTTCGGTCACTCCGTCACCGGCGTTTAAAGGGTTACTGGTTTCCGTTAAAAAACATACCATGGGGTTCAATCTTCCTCCGAGGTTCAATTTCTTCCTTAGAACCAGATATTCTGTACTAAAAAGTTATTTGTTTTAAGAAACGGAAAGATTGATTGATTTTGTGTAGTTATTAGATGTGATAAATTTTGATTTCAACTTCCAGAACCCTGACGAGTTACATGATGTGGCAAGTGTCGAGATCATTATCGACGTACCTGTCTAAATCGTTCAGGGATGCCACTAAAATCTTAAGAAAAGCTCTCTTCGGATCGGAAGGCACAGAGGAATCTTGGAGATACTGCGTCACGGATACTAACAACGCCATAGGTATGTATTTTTTTATGTTACAAATGTGCAGGACGCTCTCCTGATGGTAAATGATACGCCCGACCATGTCAGAGCGGCATTGATTGAGACCACAACTGATAGCCAGTTATTATCCTCCATCAACGCCGCTCTGCGCCCGTCACCCGAGACAACAGATGTTAGGTCTCTTATACCCGGTAATTTCACTAACTACAGTGCCCTCATCGCGAAACACTCCTGTTTTATGGGACGATACCTGGCACCTACCTAGACGACTCAGTATCGAGACTTCAATTCAGTTTAAGCTGACACCATTTCGGTTCAATGTAACCTATTGAACGCCATAGATGAACTCCCCCAATATCTTGATCGAGATCCCAACAATGTTTTTGTAAAACATGCTAAGATGCAAACTCCAACTCAGTAGTTGCCTGTTCCAAAAACTTATCATATTCTGTTCTTTGGACGTGACAGGCTATGTATTAGGTAATGAAATTCAAATAACGAAAGGGTTATTTGATGGAAAGAAATAATTTACTAACTCACCCACATGACAATGTTAAAATTGCTAAAGAAAATGGGAAAAATCAATATGAAATAGTGAATTTTGAGTCTAGTGTTCTGTTACCAAACAAATCATAAATTCCCTTTCAGGATTCGCAGTAGGCGCTATGTTTGTCAGAGAAGTTTTCCACGGTGAAGCAAAAACACAAGGCGAGATCATGATTGACAATATACGAACTGCTTTCAAGAGCAACCTGAAGAATTTGGACTGGATGGATGCCGAAACCAGAGAAGCTGCCGAGACAAAGGCGGACGCCATTACTGATATGATTGGTAATTCAAAAACTCATTTTTGAAAAAAAAAATTATATAGGCATTTGATCGCCATTTTACCTGATGGTAAGTGATCATGCCTGCCTAGAAACAACATATTCACTCTTGAAGACTCTTGCCTTGAAGACGGCCAGGTTTGAATGAATGGTGTATAGTGTGCCTTAGTCGTCCACGCGGGCCCAGTGCGGATTGGCAGACTTGACGCACAACCTTTATTCAAACAAACCAGCTTACAGAAAGGTCCAACCTTTGAATAATAATACATATAGGCGTGCGCAGGTAACGTACATATTATTTTAGAAAATTCGAAAACACATTGGTACGTGGCGGAATTTGATCCTGCACCCTCCATATCGGAATGCAACAGTTCACACCAATAAGCCACCGACGCAAAACTACTAACTTTATGCTAATTTCACAGTCAAAGTTCTCATTAGTTGTAGGTAAACTAGCCCTAATTGATTCAGGCTATTCTCAATTTGACTTGATATTTTTCAGGTTTCCCAAATTACATCTTAGACAAGGACGAGTTGGACTCACAGTACGATGAACTAGAAGTAACGCCGAATAAATACTTCGAAAATAACATTGCTTTTAACAAGTTTAGCCTGAAAAATGACCTCAAGAAACTTTATCAAGTTGTGAATAAAACGAAATGGGGTGAGTACAAAAAAACAATAAATGAGTTTGCCAAACAATTAAAAATAAAACTTATGACAAGTGAATTCTGCACCAAGCACAACATATAAGGATGATGATTTATCATACATCTAAAAAATATAAATACCTAATCATCAAGAAACCAATGAAATAATGATGTCTTTCCATTTAACCCCCTGTCTGGTACTATGCTTGCAAACGGCATTTGACGATATTTTTTTCCTACAGTCCATTGAAACTCAAAATTTGATTGTGTTATTTATGTAAAAAAGTACATTGTAATAATTGCCCTTTTTTCAAATAGATTTATTAAAGCCGGCTAAACGAAATTTTAAAGTAGGCACAATTTAATTCGCGCTTTCGCGGCAAATCGTACTTTACATTTTCAAGCTAACTTTGTAAATGAAAACATACTTTTTAAGTACAGTCAGTGTACGTAAATATCTTAAAAAATAATGTAGGTACAATAAATATAAAATGAATATGTAAATAAATAACATAATTTAAATAAATAATTATTTTCAAACAAAAATTTAAATCATTTAATGATTGATTGATGGACGAATTCATAACTAAAAATATTTATTACTTAATAATTAATGATTGATTGATGGACGAATTCATAATTAAAAATATTTATTACTTAATAATTACATATCGCTCATTTTATCAAAGTATATAATAAAATATACGCATAGACCTCACTGTTTTTTAATTTTCAGGAATGACACCTTCTACTGTTAACGCATACTATACACCGACCAAAAATCAAATAGTTTTTCCTGCTGGTATCCTTCAGCTGCCTTTTTACGATGGAGACAATCCCAAGAGCGTGAATTACGGAGCAATGGGAGTTGTTATGGGACACGAGTTAACACATGCATTTGATGACCAAGGAAGGGAGTACGATAGGTGCGTAAAATAATAAACTTTGAGTAATGAACTTGCTGGAATTTTTTTCTTTTGAAAAATATACTAAATTTCAGATTTGGAAACCTAAACCAATGGTGGAATAATGCTACTATTGGGCGCTTTAAGAAACGTGCTGAATGTATAAAAAAACAGTATTCAGATTATAAAATGGATGGTCAACATTTAAATGGGAAACAAACTCTAGGTACATTTAATTATTTTCGCTTACGAATTAGCCACGAATGATGTTTATTTACTATTGGTGTGGTGTGTGATTGACAAATAATTAATTGTTATAAATTTTTGCTTAGGTGAAAACATTGCTGACAATGGTGGCCTTAAAGCTTCGTTCCACGCGTATGTAGACTATAGCAAGACAGCTAAAGTCAACCACACGCTTCCGGGTCTCAATTACAACCATCGGCAGCTGTTTTTCATATCCTTTGCCCAGGTATTTCTAAAGATACAGTTTCTTTTATATAGGAAACGAAATAATAAAAACATATCTTATACAACACTCTTATTTTTCAGGTATGGTGCTCTGCTATGACAAAGGAATCAACAAAAATGCAAATAGAAAAAGATGATCATACTGTTGCAAAATATAGAGTGATTGGGCCAATATCGAATCTAAGGGAGTTTTCTGAAGAATTCCATTGTCCAATAGGATCTAAAATGAACCCAGAACACAAATGCGAAGTATGGTAATAAAAAGTGGGTAAATGAAGGTATATACATTATACTACAGCTATGAGCTTTACCTGTGCTGAATATATAAATGCAGCAGTGAGCTAAGCAAATGGATAACGGTCATGTTTAGTAAAATTATTATAGAGCATGAAGGGAAAGATAAAAACTGAGTTGTAACAAAATCAATAAAATGGATTTCAATAACATTGCATAAATTACACCAATTACATTGAACCCAGGGATATTTTTAACATTTTGAGCGTCGTGATTTCAGATAACAAATAAAACAATTGTGTCTTTTATTTTAAATATATGCAACTATGGTAGTTAAAGGGTTCAAGAATGACAAAATGTACAACTATATTTAAAAGAATTGGCCACATCAAACCTACCTTACCTGTTTATAATATGCCTATATAATGAGGTAAATATACGTTGTTTGTAAGAATAAGAAACTTAAATATTTTTTTTTATAAGAATCAGTCTGGCAATCCAAAGGGGTAACGCTGCCAGTATTTTCGGAACTTTGCCGAAAGGGACTTCTTTTAATTATATTTTTTAGTTTTTTTTTTTTATGTGTTTCGTTGTTTGTTATATTTTATCAAAATACATCGGGTATAAATGAATCACAATTTGTGACAAAATATGTAAACGAAGCCTGCAAAACTGGTTGCTGCAATTAATAAGTCAACTGATACAAATATATCTTCTATTTCTATCGGCTATATATCGGCTTTAAATGTGATTTTTAGATTGGTATTAATCTTTAGGTGGCGATTAATAAGTTTCATTATTTAAGAATAACTTTTGATATTTATACATGTATATGGTAACATAAATATCAAAAGTGAAAATAAATTAGTAATTTCTTTCTATCCTTACTATATGAACTATACGTCTCTTGATTATATAATTTTGAAATATATTGTTATACATAGAATTGAAATTACAATTGGTAAGCCTAGAAAAAAGGTATTTATCTAGATATACTTTCGCACTGGTAGTAGTACAATTGGAACTACAGCAATTGTTTTTAACTAAAGTTTCAGTTTATGTGATTTACTTTTAATGTTTATAACGTGGCAGTACCTATGTATGGTCTAAGATTTTAATTCAAACTTCATAACATAACATATTAATATCCGTATCATGAAGATTACCATAGATGTGAGTTAACTATACTAGTTAACTACTAAATTACTAAAATCTTTATTTTTTAATCTTAGTCTTACGAAGGTACAAAATAAATAAATAAAAGTTACATTATATATATTTTGATTATTTATTAGCTGTTATAATATGTATATAGTTTAGTTATAAACTATTTATAAAATTCAATGTATGCAATGTATGTACGTACTTAATTTGTTGTAAGTATAAAAGAAATTGAAAATCAGGCAATGATGTTTTAAAACACGGTTTGAAAACAGTGTAGAAGGCGACCATCGTGAGTTCCATTTGGACAATTATTATCAAAGCACGACTTCAGTACCAATATTTTGTTCTTGGATTGTCATCATTGTGCCATTAATAGGTCTATGTGGTACTATATTTTGGCTGACAGAGGTTGGTTATATGATTTAAAAATGGCTAAGAGAAAAACGGCTCAGAAAATACTTTGTACTGCCGGCTCGAATGATCGTATGAATTTTAAGTGGGGGAAATGATAAAAATATAATGATATCCATTTAATAGTGGAGAAAATTATTGTGTGATTTTCTTATGTGATCTCGTATTTTTCAGCTTACATTGCAATAATGTACCTTTATGGCTTTTTACGGCTTATGATTTCAATTAATATTTTCGGAAATATTACAGATTTAAAAGTTGCGGGACGTAGCCAAGCATTTGCGGCGGTACCAACCGGCCGGGGTAGCGCGAGTTTTCCTATTAGGCTGCTATGTTTTTATATACAATGACCACAGTTTTCTGTAGTGTATTTAGTATCAGCACTGCACTTGTACGAAGCCAGAGCGGGTTGCTCGCTAATTAATAATAAATAAATATCCACTGACATTCACATAGTGCCTAGAGCCCTAAATTAAATGTGAATCATGTGGTACTTAACAACGCACACACTTTATTTATTTATTTATTATTTATGCACATATAAACATAGAAAATTAACAATTGTGATTGAAATATAGTACAAAGGTACTATTATTCCATATGGAATCTCTTCCAGCAGTCCTTTTAAGTTTAATACTTTTTTGTAAATACGTACATATTAAACATAGAAATAGTCAAACCAATACAAACGCACATATTCATGCACATAAATGTGTGTACTGCCTGGAAACGAAGCGGGACCTTTGGTGTGATAGCCGACCTCTCCACCATTACACCAAATGGGTCGTCAGTAATTATTTGTTAAAGGGACAATAATCAATTGTATAACTACTGTTTTATTTTACTTTGATGTAAATTGTACATAACAAACTTATTTGTTTCTCTTACAAAACAAATAAGTTTATGATGATATTTCAATCAACTAGGTAATAAGTAACACAATGTCGTAGATTCCTAGTTTTTAACATTCTTTGATTTTAAAAAAACCTCTCTATCGGTATGAAGATAAAATTTTCAGATTACCAGCTTAATATTTAAATTCGCTATAACATACATACTCTAGGGAACTCTGAAACCTTTATAGTTTATTTTATTTTAGGAATTTTGATATATATATTTTTTTATTTTTATTCTATTACTAACCATTAAAAAATGCTATTAAGCTAACATTATAAAGCATCTTCAATCGTTGTGGATTCAAAGAAAGGTAGTTGAGACCAAATAAATATCTAGATTATAATGCAATATCAGTATTATTAAATGTTTTCATTATTTTTTTAGATATTATTTTTTATTGATGCACAAAGTTATACAAAAAACTTTATGCAATAGGCAAATGAATTTTATCTATGACAACTAACATTGTATTCACAGTATGTGCCAATCTAGGATTATAATTTTATTTAAACTTATGTGTTAGAACAATTTTATAAGCACTAAATTACCAGTATTGATGTCAATAGAACAAATAATTATATACGTCATGTGGTATATATATATTGTAACTACTCACATTATAATAAGGATGTATGAATCGGAGTAAAAAAATACATATTTAAAACAATATTGTTTATCTTATAAAATATATTATTTGCTTTGTGTGAGCAATTCATTGTATTCTTTGACCAGGGTTGCCACTCTGGTGAAACGATCAGGTATCCACATAGACGTTTAGAGTTTGGCCAATCATAAATCAATGTGTAGTATGAGGAGGCAGTACATGCGGCGCGCGGTAGACGGCGCGTGACGCATGACTGGTTTGGGTGAACATGAGCCTATCGTATATTGTTAAAAATAAGGAAAACCCGATAGGTCGTCGAGACGCCGGCAAAGTATTCGAAGGGACTGTACTTGTAAAATCGGGACGGATGTGCAACTCTGCTTTGAACTGTAGGCTTAGATGAACGATTTTGTATGTTTGTCTAGACTGTAGGTCATAATCACACATATTAAATACTTTTTAAAGATAAATTGCTGTTTATTATTTGTCGTATACATGTTAATGGATAAAAATCACAACAACTAGTCATTTCAATGATTTTTTTTGAATGTTTAAAAAATATACTGTTAAAACATTATTTTTATGGTAATATGTAAGTATAAAATAAATTTGTGTCTTATGCATCGTCTTATTTCTAATTCCTTCAGCTTTTTCTTTAATGCCTTTATATATGTATGATGTATATAGTTCATATAAAAATTCTCGAAGAAAGTATACGTTAAAATAACTAACTTACGGATAGTATTAGTTTTATCAATCAGCGTTCTCCGGGGTATTACCCGCGTAAATAGATATTATTCTATCGTAGTAAATATACCCTAAAATCCCTTCTATAAGTCACGCAACGCCGGCCGCCGCGCGTTTACACTGCTATAATTCACGGCATCCAAATAAAAGGTATTTGTCTAAAATAAAAGTAGCCTTGTTTTTTCTTATTACATCAGCTACCTGCCAAGAAAGCAAGTTTCGTCTTATTCCATCCAGCCATTTCAATGATTACCCGGACAAGGACAGACAGAATAATATCATAGAATTGTTGATTTGGCATAACATGTGCATAAGCATAAAGAAAAATGCTATTTCAATATTACAGACACTCATTTTTTTTAAAATGTTATGTTAGAAGATAATATACTAAAAGATAATATATATATTTTAAAGTGCGTATATACAACTTTTTTTTTAAGAAAGTACAAACTGTTGAAAAAGTAATAAGGGTTAAAAGATCATCGAAAGTTACATATGAAGTTGCACTCGGTCTGTTTTTGCTAAAGAGTTAATAAAGGTTTTGGTTTTGCTATACAACAAATATTCAAGGAAACATACTGTTTATTTCTGACGTTGCTGACTAAACTAAAATGGCGGATTGATACTACGAACGAAAGCTTCTTCTAACCGCATTGCTGCGCTTAAATTTGATTGAGATTTCGGACCAACTTTTAGTTTTCGCCGCCAATCAATGTCAAAAGTAAATGCATAGAAATTTATTTATTTACATTTTATTTATAATGTTCTCTTGAAGTATTTCTAAATTGGTTTTTATCTTGATTTTATTTCATCACTTAAATCATTTTGGGTAAGTAATGTAAGCTGTTCTGTTTGTTTTAGATTTCAGAATGTATAAAAATTCTGTGTAATACATTTTTCATGAACGCAGGTCTTTTAAACCAATTTCATTATGGCTGGTTACTAGCGGGGTATAATTTACATACGATGTTTTAAGATCATATCTTCGTGTATTTATTGTTTTATTTATTTAAAGATGAGAACACAACCTACAAAGTTACAATAGCCCAAAATCTCTAACATTACTTAAAATAAAATTGAAGAAGGTATTAAAGTACTTGAGTTTAAGTGGTCATACATACTACGGGTGGAAACTCACAATTCATGAATCTATTGTCGACATGCATACTACGTTCATGTGGATAATATATTGTACAAATTATAATCTTTTTTCACCATAAGGTCACTAGATATCAGACTTTTCTCTTTGGTATTAATTTAGCTTTTACTTTTAATATGAGTACATCACAGCAGATGTTGTTGATTGCCAGTTTGTTTTTTAGCAAAATGCACAGACAGTAATCATCTTGAGTAATAATTATGATGTAAGTACATTATATTTGAATCGTCATGGTCAGAGATTTAGGTTGAGAATCCAAGTTGAGTTATTATTTTGAATATCATTAATAAGTTGGATTGAAACTATATGAGAACTAAGCTTTGTCGAGAGTGTCCAATTGGTGTGGACTGTTGCCTTCTGATCTGGAGGGTGCAGGTTCAAATCCAATAATAATACCAATGTCAAATTGAAACTTATTTGACTATTTTCCGACATTCTTACGGTGAAGGAAAACATGAGGAAACCTGTGCACGCCTACAAAAAGATTCTAAGGTTGTGTGTGAAGTTGGCCAATCCGCATTAGGCCCGTGTGGACGACAATGCCTACCCTTATCGGTAAGGCTCGTGACCACGGTGGGGACATATAATGAGCTGATGATGATGATGAAGCTTTGTCATAAATGAGCCAACTCAACTGCTGAAGAAACCATAGTGGCAGTAACTGCTTGATGGCCTATCCATATTTCCTGGTCAAGTGTTCATGGTTGAAAATATTTCTTACCACCAGGTGTTTACTACCTTATCAGTTGCCTGCCTATAAATTTTAAAAAAATATATTATTACTTACAGGTAAATCAATAAAATGGAGCAGATAGTAGTTAAGACTGAGATGCAGGAGAATGGGGAGATACTCTTGTTTTATATGGATGGTTTGTATTGATATGATAAATGTATTATGCTAAAAATAATTTTAATACTAGGAACAAAAACAAACTTGCTGTTAAACTCAGTGAAGTAGGGAAATCATTTGTTGGAAGAGGCATAAAGTTATTTGATAAAATACCACAAAATCTTGCTGAATTGCCCTTTTACCAGTTTTAATTTTAAAAAAACCCTTATGATGAAATGTTACTATACAATAGATGAATATTTATCGGTAAAAAATGTGTGGTCCTATGTGCAAGACCACACATTTTTTACAGTTACAAAATGTTTGTAATAAATTATTGTAAAATTATGTGGCCCCGCGGCCCCGCTATTCCGGGCTACGGTAGCGGCCACGGTTACGGCGGGGCAAGGGGTGCTAAGAATCTCCGGCAGAGATCCGGCTACCTAAAGAAACAACAACGGCATTTAAAACTGGCAACATATAACACGCGCACACTGAGGACTGACGAAAAGCTATTAGAGCTAGAAACGGAGTTAGGCAGGTTGCATTGGGACATAATAGGTTTGTGTGAAGTCCGAAGAGAGGGGGAGGATACCACAATACTGCAATCCGGCAACCTGTTTTACTACCGTGAGGGCGACCAGATGTCCCAGGGTGGTGTCGGGTTTCTCGTCCATAAGTCTCTCATCAACAACATCGTGAAGATCGAAAGTGTGTCAGCTAGGGTAGCGTACCTTGTACTAAGAATCACCAAGCGCTATGCGCTGAAGGTGGTACAGGTTTACGCACCGACTTCATCGCACTCCGACGATGAAGTGGAGGCTATGTATGATGATATCAGCAGAGCAATGCATACCTCCAAGACACACTTTACGGTCGTTATGGGAGACTTCAACGCAAGGCTGGGCATTCGAAGTGGTTGTGAGTTGAAAGTGGGGCAATATGGATTTGGACACCGGAACCCCAGGGGACAGCGGCTGGCCGATTTCATGGAAAAAGAGGGACTCTTTATGATGAACTCTTTTTTCAAGAAGCCGCCGCAGAGGAAGTGGACTTGGTTGAGTCCCGATGGTTCCACACGAAATGAGATTGACTTCATCATGACCACCAGAAGACATATATTTAACGACGTCTCTGTGATCGCCAGGGTGAAAACCGGTAGCGATCACCGTATGGTAAGAGGCACGTTAAATATTAATGTTCAACTGGAGAGGTCTCGCCTGATGAAGTCTACGCTCCGACCTAACGTGCTTCAAATCAATAACCCCGAGAGCTTTCAACTCGAACTGCAGAATCGCTTTGAATGCCTAGAGAGCTGCGTAACAGTGGACGATATAAATAGCGGGCTAGTGGAAACTCTGCAAACAGTTGGGTCTAAGTTTTGCAAGGGACAACGCAAATTAAGACCCAATAAACTATCTCAACAGACTCTCGATCTCATGGCGACAAGACGACAGATGAAACTGCAGTCTTCAGACGACGCGTCACAATACCGGCAGCTTAATAGACGTATATCCAGCTCCTTGCGACGCGATATTCGTCGCTTTAATACAAAGTGTATTAAAGAGGCGATCGAACGGAACAGGGTTCCAAGGTGTTTGCAAGGAACATGTCTGTTGGGCAAAGCCAGCTGACTAGTCTGAAGACCAACAGTGGAAATGTAGTCTCATCTAAACCAGAGATTTTGAGGGAGATTGAGAAGTTTTACAGCGAGTTATATACCGCTACACAGATTCCCGCTTCAAGCTTAGCCGAAGACCCGAGAGCTAAGTTAACCCGACATTTATCTGAGGATATCCCGGAAGTCACCTTGAGCGAGATTAGGATGGCTCTGAAACAACTTAAGCGAAATAAGGCCCCCGGAGAAGACGGAATTACCGCAGAACTTTTGAAAGCAGGTGGCACGCCAGTGCTTAAGACCCTTCAGAAGCTCTTTAATTCCGTGATCCGTGAGGGTGCGACGCCAGAGGCGTGGAGCAATGGCGTGGTGGTGCTTTTCTTCAAAAAAGGCGACAAAACCTTGCTGAAGAATTATAGACCCATCACGCTATTGAGCCACATTTACAAGTTGTTCTCCAGAGTCATCACGAACCGTCTCGCGCGTAGGTTTGATGATTTCCAGCCCCCGAACAAGCCGGGTTCCGCAAAGGCTTCAGCACCATAGACCACATACATACGCTGCGGCAGGTTATACAGAAGACTAGAGAGTATAACCGGCCATTATGCTTGGCGTTTGTGGACTATGAGAAAGCCTTTGATTCGATCGAGACTTGGGCTGTGCTTCAGGCCCTCCAACGGTGCCATATTGACTTTCGCTATATCGAAGTATTGAGATGTCTGTACGAGAGCGCTACTATGTCAGTCCGTGTACATGAAGAGCTTACACAACCTATCCAATTGCACCGAGGAGTGAGACAGGGAGACGTTATATCTCCGAAACTGTTCACAGTTGCGTTGGAAGATATGTTTAAGCTGCTCGATTGGAAAGGACTTGGCATCAACGTGAATGGCGAGTACATCACTCATCTTCGATTTGCCGATGATATAGTAGTCATGGCAGAATCCATGGAGGATTTAAGCACTATGCTCGAAACCCTAGACGGAGCTTCTCAACAGGTGGGTCTTAAAATGAACATGGACAAGACGAAAGTCATGTCTAATGCCCATGTCGTACCTATACCGATATCAGTTGGAAGTTCTGTCCTCGAAGTTGTTGACGAATATGTGTACCTGGGACAGGTAGTCCAAATGGGTAGGTCCAACTTCGAGAAGGAGGTTTCTCGTCGAATCCAATTAGGATGGGCAGCGTTCGGGAAGTTAAGGCAGATCTTTTCGTCCAAAATACCTCAGTGTCTCAAGACGAAGGTCTTTGACCAGTGTGTGTTGCCAGTTATGACATACGGAAGCGAAACGTGGTCGCTCACTAAGGGCCTCTTGAATAGACTCAAGGTTGCTCAGCGTGCTATGGAGAGGGCTATGTTAGGTGTCTCCCTACGCGATAAAATCCGAAACGATGATATCCGTAGGAGAACTAGGGTGACCGACATAGCCCAGAGGATTAGCAAGTTGAAGTGGCAGTGGGCAGGGCACATAGTGCGTAGAACCGATGGCCGATGGGGCAGAAAGGTTCTCGAGTGGCGTCCACGTAATGGAAAGCGAAGCGTAGGCCGACCCCCAACCAGATGGACGGATGATCTGGTTAAGGTGGCGGGTAGCAGATGGATGTCAACTGCAAGGGATCGGTCCGCGTGGAAATCATTAGGGGAGGCCTTCGTTCAGCAGTGGACATAATTGGGCTGTAATGATGATGATGATGATGATGAAAATTATGTGAAGGTAATTGACAAAAATCTGTAACCAATGGTATAAAAAGTTAGAAGGCACTTCTCGAAGATCCTACTTATTTCAAACCAGTGGTATAGTCATAAAAAATATAATAATAACAATTGACAATTCAAAAGTATACAGATACTTTTGAATACAGAACATATTTATTTGAATAAAGTTTTTTTTTGTTTGTTTGTTAAGTCCTCTGAATAATCACTATAGCCACCTTTTTAATTGAAAGGCCCAATCAAGATTGTTTATTTTTCATTTGTACAACCTATCAATGCCATTGTGTTAATAGGATTTTCGAACTCAAATTTTTAATGACTGCCCATAAATAAGATGGGATTTTTTAGTATTTTTATGAGAATATGTATAAACTTCGAGCGATGAATACCAGGAGCTGGCACCTGACTATAGATTGTCTACTATGTATGATTTTTAAACAGTCTGGTATATTTTTTATTATATTTTAAGTGGGTTGGCAGATCACCCAACCTTTGTTAGTTTTTAACATTATGCACTACCAGGTGATGTTGGAAGTTGGAACCCATTTTATAACTAATGTAAAGAAAAATTATAATAACATTCATTCTATTTTAGAAAATGAAGCTGGATCTGTTAACATTGAAAATCAGTTGCTGCAAATGGAAGATGGCACCAGCTTTGAAATAAAACAGCTGCAAGAAGGTCAAGAGATTACAGAGGCCACTGTTGAAACGGCCGATTGGGCGGAGGTAGTGGAGCAGCCCTCTAAGGATAAGTGGACTGATGAGGAAGTGCAGCGACTCCTTGTATTCTTCATTGACAATAAAAACACTTTTGTCAGTAGTACATCAAAGAAGAAACATGTATGGTCAGTGGCCTGTAAAACAATGCTTATAGGTAAAACACCACAATCATGTGAAATGAAGATACGTAATTTAAAAAGAAAGTATTCACTCTTCTTATGGAGCAGCAAGAGGTGTGGAAGTGACATTTCCACTATTTGAACTGTGTCACCAAGCGTTTCACGATGATGCATATGTACAGTATTTGCTGCAGGAGCAAACTGAAGAGACACCGCAAGTTAAAGTTCCCATACCAAAAACTGAAGGAGAGCCCAATGGCGGTATGTTTGTTGTGAAAACGGTTAATGCAAAGCCAACGAAAGACTCCAGTGTGGAGATGATGTTGAAACTCTATTTGCGGTATAAAAAGAATTTTCAGAAAGAATACTGGCGACGCGGTCTATGGGAAACGATTGCCATGGAGTTGGGCGAGGAAGACGCGGATTACTGGCACAGGAGGTTCTTGAATTTCAAACAACACTATCTTAGAATGATTGCGAAACGACAGACCGACGGACCGGACAGTATAAACTGGCCATACATGTCATTGTTTGATCAAATATTTCAGAACGATCAAGAATTTAACAATAAATATGGTATAGAAAATAAATTGGATCGGAAAATGGAAATTTCATTGGTACTGACGCTACTGCCGCATGAATGGAATGATACAGAAAATACAATTTTAGCAAAGTATTACTTTGACTGTTTCGACGAATTCCAAGATCCAACGATACCAGATGACTTTCTGTGGAATGAGATAGGCAGATTGCTTGGTAGAAAACCGAATTCTTGCAAACAACAGTACAGTGATATGAGGAAGGAACATTTGGAACAGTATAATCAAGGAAATTACAATTTACGCACAAGGATTCCATTGGCTATTCTGTATGATAATATAATATCTCAAGAGGTAGAGATCTTGCTAGCTTCTTC
>PQWD01004599.1:95502-108404 GCA_019425675.1 Leucinodes orbonalis
GAAGGTTTACTGGGAAATCCGCAAGCCGCAAGGCGCATTTTTTTTGTAAATAATTAAATATAGGTACTTTAGTTTTTGTTTTTGTGGCACCTACTCCACTTCCAAGGTACGTTTAATATATTTTCATCTTATTTTACAAAAATACTAATGTTTTCAATAGTAACCTATGCGCGCACTGCGATTATGTTCGGTGAAAAATAATTTCATGCAAAATAGACTTGCGTTTTTTTCGCAGTGCGCGGATTCGAGTATGTTACTCTTGTTTTTTTTTAATTGTGTAGGTTTTTTTAAAGACAAATTCTTGTTCTTTTTCTTAGCGAGTGGACTAACCCACACAAGTCCCTGTTTCAGAGTTTTGAAACCGCTTCACGGCCTTTGACGCGGTTTTTGATTAACGACAATTCGAAGGCGGCCGGACCGACGGCTAAACGTGCCCTCCGAAGCACGGAATCGTCTTTTTTTAGGAGAAACAGGTGATATAGCCTGCAATGTCCTAACCTAACTGACAAAACTAACAAAGTGAAAAATCATTACCTATGTTGTCAACTACTGCGCTATGCAAGTGTGGATTACTTAGGGCCCCGAGTAGCCTTAATCCGGCACTGGTGATCAGGATATCCTTAACTTGAAGTTTGACTAATTTTATGCATGGATATATTATATTATATATGGATATATTATATTATAGATTAACAGGCCAGAAAAACATATATGTATTTTTGGTGTGAAATAAGTTATATCTTTATACTGAAATAAACTTTTCTCTATAATATAGCCAGTGTTACCACATATTATGTCCTAGATTCCACTAGAGTTTAACAGCAATATGGCCTCTTGGCATTGCAGTTTACGGAAGCTAAAAATGTGTGAGTAACTTTCGATCTAGTTTTTAGTGTTACGTAACTGTGGAACACGGAAAATACGTTTTGTATATAATGTTTAAAGCATTTTAGCTTTTTCGGTAAAAATAATATTAATCCAATACATATTGTTACTGATCCTTATATGTAATATTTACTTTGGATTATATTTCAGTGATTTGTAACTATTGAACATAATATTATCTGAAGAAATATTAATGATAATTAAATGAAAACCACCGTTATTGACATTACACCGTTAGGAATTTAATGAAATCTATTATATAATTAATACTTCATTGACAGGACCTAAACTGATTAAAGACTTTTCGATTTGATTTGGTTGACCTAGTTTTGGAGGTCTTTATGTATATACATAATATAATATACCTATCATATGATAGGTATATAATAAAAGGTTACGTTAGTAAATACCAATAACCTAATATAAGCTTAGTAAACAAATAATAGGTCGCGAAAGGTCGCTGGTGGAAGCTGGATGAGAAAGGCGGAGGACCGGATGTCTGGCGCAAAATGGGGAGACTATGTCCAGCAGTGGACTGCAATAGGTTGAAGAGAGAGAGAAACAAATAATAGTGCTAATCGTTTTATTCCGTTAATTTTTAATCTATAATAACGCAACAACACTTAAACTTTATAAAGGTAAATAGGAAAGTTTCCCGAACTCTAATAGGATTTCTTGTTCTGCATCATCCTTGCAAACATTTATAAATGCCGGTTATAAGCGCGCACAAATGTTTTTCCATAAACACAGTCGTTATTCAAAAGTTACTTCCATTGTTATTGTATCGTGCTTGTATCTTATCAAAATAAACAATCGATATACAATTTTGCTTTTTTAAACATATGGCACAAAATTTACATATGACGTTTTAATAAGTGTTTTATATGCCTATAGCATAATATTAAGAAAATAATCTTAAGTTCCACTGAAAATTTATTTTTTTAACTTGTGTTTACTAATATTTTACTGTGCGTTCTAAACCAGAACATAACCTTAAGCTAAAACCCTACAGTATTTTGATATCGTTTAAAAACGTGAAACAATTGTAAACATAGGAGGATGGGCTGGTTGACGCCACGAAGAGAAGAGATAGACCGACCTGACACGATTTAGAGTGGCGCTTTGCATCTCGAATAAACTTTAGACTTTAGGATCCCATTACCAGGAAATAGCGGTAGGCATGGGATAAACATGCCACAATATTTGTCTACCCGTGTATTGTAGATTGAACATACAGAGGTTCTGTTTTCTTAACATTTGAATATTATTCAACATTTCGTAACAAGTAACTCGTGAAACATTGTGAAGTTACTATCACAATTATATCTTGTAGATTCTTCTTGTATTCAACCTATCGCAGTCCACTGCTGGACATAGGCCTCCCCCATTTTGCGCCAGATATCCCGGTCCTCAGCCTTTCTCATCCAGCCTCCACCAGCGACCTTTCGCAAGTCGTCGGTCCATCAGATTCTTCTTATCTGAAAGATAATATGTTAATGTCCGGCACTGTGTGGACTGCAACAGGTTGAAGAGTGAGAGTCGTTAGTGATCACCGATCCAAAAAGGTCCCGCGTGGTGGGTTACGGACCATTTCCCATTGCCTGTCCTTGCAGTGGAACGTTATAGGCCTTGATATGTTTCTTTGCAAATTGTCTGTTCGTATACGAGCTAAACAAATAACGTACGGGGCTTCATTTTGGTTTCATGATACCGTCATGAATTTGCCAAAAATC
The DNA here is from genome assembly GCA_019425675.1 of Leucinodes orbonalis. Classification (NCBI taxonomy): domain Eukaryota; kingdom Metazoa; phylum Arthropoda; class Insecta; order Lepidoptera; family Crambidae; genus Leucinodes; species Leucinodes orbonalis. The sequence continues at coordinate 98,121 of PQWD01004599.1, forward strand.
TTTAAAAATATTAATAGAGGCAAAGTATTATTTATACATAGTAAAGCTATAGAGCCAGTCGGAAAATAATAGAATATTCAAAGCCAAATAAAATGTAAAATACGATCCGACTGAATCTACAAATGTTAAACTAGCTACTTAACTTTTTGTGGTAATCGTCTATTGTTCTAAAGGAATGATTGGCAACTTTATGGCATTGTACAAAAGGCATGGGTTCTCTTACAAAAGGAAGTACTATTAAGGATTGATGGTTCAAGGAAATTGTTCACGTTCTGTAGTAATGTCAAGTAAAAGAGACCAATTATGGATTAATAAAATACACTTTAGGTGACCCACTTGTGAAGTAAAAGCAAGTGAACTTCTTTGTAAATATATTTTGGGAACTTTGTTTCTTCACTGAAGACTTACGAAGCTGACTGATGCAAATTAAGTTTTGTATCCTGGTTATTAAATTTGAGGGTTTATAGAGGGGAGTTACTATTAAAAAATGAAAATAATAAATAATATTTTAATCAAAGACAATCATTTAAATATAGGGGAAACGGAAATGTACGTACGTACTTGTCGAGTTTTCTCTCTCTATCTGAATGCGCCTTCAATCATTTTTTTACAAGGTTCTTTAAATTTGACTTAATAAATCAAACAGTTATTGAAAATTGCTCTTTTTTTCTTTTATTCTAAGTAAGTCCTTTTCTCTTTGTTTGCAATATCTATAAATGTAGAAATATGTGTCATATGTCATGTATGAGATAAAATGTCAATGTGGTAACGATGGCTGTCTTTTGTTTATTGTCAACATTATTTACCATAGCCATTAATTCTTAAGCAGCTTAATAAAAATATCTTTGTTTAATACCGTATTACGGCGTGGAAATGCGAGATTCAGGCGATTTCCGCTTTCATCCAGCTTGTTTACTTCCAGGAATGCCGTAGGGAGTTGAGGCCTTGGCCAACATAAACCTATGTTATTTTTAAACTTTTCCTTGTTTATTGAACTCTAATCTACTTTTTTTAAGTACACAAAGATATCTAATAATGCAAGATTCATACTGATTCATGATTTAATGGAGGAAACCAAGGATTTTGTGATACCTATGGACTAAAAGCATCTAAAGGAACTACTGAACAATATAATTTAAATCAATACCTTTAAAAACACTGCATTCTTTGATTTGGTGGCCCCCATACAGAGTTATAACATCGTGTAATTTCTTTAAAATCCTCACTTTCGGTAGGTACTTATCAATTTGTCTTGGAAACGGATTATTTTATAACTTATTCAACAACAAGACTATTATGTGATAAAAACATTGGTTAGACTAATCAACCTCTTGGTAAATAAATATTATTATATTTAGTAACACTTAGGTATTAATTTAATATAACATTCAAAACTCTACGAGTTATATTTTAATTGGCAGCTTCAGAGGTCACTTAAGATTAACATTTATTATTGTTAATAATAAATATCACAGGTAGATCAAGCGATATACAAGCAGGAACTCTAATAGATAAAAAACTACTATTTATGTTTATTGTAGAGGAAATACGATTAAATTTATGTCAACAATTCACATTTAAATAGACCCTACAATTGACTTCACTTTGACACGTTAGGATATATTGCTAAAGTGCATAAGTTCACAACAGTTCGGGGATATAGTCTTAGCTGGAACAACCATCGGTTAAATTACAATATCGAGTTAGACGTAGCAAGGACGATGCAAATCTTCTTTGTCCGTGCACTTGACAGTAAAAGCTTTGTATTTACACAAACAAATCGTCTTAGTTTACGGTTTAAAGTTCTTTTACGCGACATTCGACACGTGTAAGTTTTGAAGTATTTATACGTTTTGGACCCACGAAAGGTTGATATTCATTGTATTGGAAAGTGGGGTAAGTTAACCTCAAAATAATATTTTTGATGCTACGTCCAGGATACTATTGGAGGAGGTAGGGCGCAGCGACGCACGGTGCGTTGCGCAGACTCCGCCGATCGGAGCCGATGGCGCCCGACCTCCGCGCGCTCCCTTACAATAGGTATACGTACCTATGGCTAACGCTGATTCTCTTGTTCTACTGCCTGCTTTGCGTATAACTACATTCTATAGATTCATAGCATTCCTATACGATTAACAACTAAGGTTTGATAAATATGAAATGAATATAACAATATTTATCTTATTAGCAAAACAAATAAGTATTGTTAACTAGCTTCTGTCGTTGTTAAGTCATTTGGGTTAACGCTAATTTTACGCGCTACTTCGTTTCTATAGTGAGTTGAAACTACGATATTTAACTCCTAAGATATTCATTTAAATCGAGTAATATACATTGTTATATTTAAAAAAATATATGAATAACTCATATATCCAAAGATAAGGATATGAATATCATGTTTATGAAAACATTTTCGAAGATAGCTTAGGTATTATTTTAGAACAAATTTGGTTAGCAAAAAAGCTTATATAATAAGCTTAACTTTAAAGGTAAAAAACATTTCTGCTCTTGCGGACATTTTTTTAGAACTTTAAAATAGGAACTATAACGTTATATAGATATAACGATGTATATAACACATCCCTCATTTCCCAAAACTTTGCAGAAGCCTGACATTACGTGCTTAATTACTAATTGCTATCAAGTGCATAATATACTTCTGTTTATTATGCAATTAAAGGCTTTTTAAGTCGTAATGAAAATATGGAAATAGAGTGAGAAATCAGCCAAAGCTACGCGCTGATATTTTACTTTAGGTGTTTGTTGCTTAACATCACAAAAACTAATTGTATAAAATTATTTTCCCTAATGTGAGGCCGGTCAACACCAGTATTACTTTGAATAATGAATGCCTAAAAAATATTGATACTGCAGTATTTCTAGAAATTATTAAAGATTCAAAACTCATATTGAAGCTTTGGCAGGTAGACTTAACTCAGCAGTGTGTGCAATTAGAAAAAAGTCTCTTAACAAATATTGATACAGCAAGATTGGTTTATTTTAGCCATTTTCATAGTATAATGTCATAATATCTTCTGTTGTAGGGCTGTTGATATAAATACTATATTTCTACTACAAAAAACCCCTTCCGCGCCATTTATAATTATAATCTTAGACCACGTGATTCACTTCGGAAAATATTTAAAGTAATCGATATTTTAAAAGTAGCATCTCAATACATTTATCTTAATCTAGTTTATGTCCACACAAATCATCTTTCATTTAAAAGAATTTTACTACAAGGAAAAAACAATCTTGCCGACTCAAATCTAAGACTAAGTAAAGTACGAAATTCATTTGTTGGAAGAGGCATAAACTTCTTTAATAAAATACCACAAAATCTCGTCGAATTGTCCTTTCACCATTTATAATTAAAAGTCCTCATGAAAAAAAACAAACACTTTGGAATCCTTTCAGCGGACTTAAACTAGCACGTAGCGATAATATCTTAGAGTGGAGCCTATTCTCAAGATATGTCAGTTTTTAGTCCGACGAACTCTATTTTACGATGTAGCAATTTCAAACGAAGTTTCTTTCAAAGGTACTTTTGCGGCCCTTTTCTTACTAAGGTTTAATAATAAGTTATTTCTTTTATTTCGCCCTGGTGTTTGAATCCTTACAAAAAAACCTAGTTATTTTATATAAAATAAGTAGGTTTATTAATCGGAGGAATAAGACGTTAGACATACGTGTTTTGTTTAATACTTTTAAGGTTCATCCCAAATTCTTGTTGACAAGGTATAAAAACATCTACGTTATACGTGTTTTGTTTAATACTTTTAAGGTTCATCCCAAATTCTTGTTGACATAGTATAAAAACATCTTTTTATAATATTTCTTATTTTTCATTGACATTGTTGTATTAAATTATAGTTATATATAAATTATCCAGAGCGTCGGTGGCTCAGTGGTGTGGACTGTCGCCTTCCTATCGGGAGGGCTGAGGTTCAAATCCCGACACGTACCAATGTATTTTCGAATTTTCGAAAAATATGTACGTTATCCGATGTCTTTACGGTGAAGGAAAACATCGTGAGGAAACCTTCATGCACGGCCTGCGAAAGAGATCGAAGGTTGTGTGTGAAGTCGTCCTATCCGCTTTAGGCCCGCGTGGACTGACTTAAGGCTAATCACCTATACGGGTAGGCTCGTGTCCCTCGGTGGGGACGTTTAATGAGCTGATTATGATGATGATAAATTATCTTGTAGGAATTAATTATCCTATAATATGATTAAGTTTGAAATATGACATTAAATTCTAAACTAAATTGTATTTGAATAATTGTTTTTATTTTTTTTAAAATTATATTTGTATTCAATGTTTATATATTTTAAATTATGATTTTTGCATTCTTAACTTGTTTTCTTTTTTCAAATGTTTTTTTTGTTATAATAATTTTTTCTGTTAATAATTTTTGATGTGATTAATTGACGACACAATTTTAAGTTCTATTGTATTATGTTATATGATAGAATAATTTTAAATGTAGTTTTGTGTATTGTATTTGATCCGATTTTGATTTGATTTAAATTTATTTTAAGAACATTTGTTGCCATCTCTGGCAAACATAGAGAACACTTTAACCATGTTCCACCTTACCTCTGTACTGTGACACAAATAAATAATTTGAATTTTTGAATTGAATTTGAAGTTTGAATCGATAACTATAAACATAATGAATGAATGATCCGACGTTTTCGGTCATAGTGACCACTTCGACTCCTAACAGTACGGCGCACATGCGCTTGAAGAATGGCTAATGTAGCCGATCTTGCAGTAAACTCACGAGCACATTGTGCACACGTGAGCTACCATTGACATAATTATACTGAATGGTCACGGGTGCTCGGGCTTTTAATTCGTCGCGCTTAGCGTCTAGATCAGCTTTACGCTGATCTTCAAAATGCGAACCTGCTTCTGAACAAGCCGACGCCATTCAGGGCGCTGCGCTGCCAAATCTTCCCACTCCGAGGGCTCGATCTTGCATCTCTTCATATGGCGCTTCTGAACGTCTTTGTATCTAAGGATCTGGCCACCACGCTTACGTTTACCCTCCTGCAGTTCAGAATAAAAGATACGTTTCACCACACGATCGTCTGACATCCGCGATACTTGACCGCACCATCGAAGCTGACGACGCATGATGTACGATTCAATGCCACCGACATTGGCTCGACGCAACACTTCGGTATTACGCACACGATCAGACCAACTTATCCTCATAATGATACGCAGACATCGGTGATGAAATCTATCCAAAGCGCGAATGTATCGACGATAAACACACCACGTCTCAGAAGAATATAGAAGACTTGGCAGCACTATCGCCATGTACACAGATATTTTAGTGGCCAACTTCAAGTCATGAGAGCAGAAAACCTTAGAATACAACTTCCCAAAGGATGCAGAAGCAGCACCAATTCTTCTGTTGATCTCGACATCAAGGTCGCACCTAGATGTTACGGTGCTTCCTAGGTAGCGAAAATTATCAACTTGCTTTAGCACATCCCCACCAAGCTGTATTGAAACTGTCTCACGACCATGGGTGTCCAACGACATCACTTCCGTCTTCTTTACACTTATCTTAAGGCCGAAATTGTAACAGGCCTGGTAAAACTGTGACATTAATTGCTGAAGTCCATCTACGGTTTCCGATAGAAAACAAATGTCGTCAGCGTACATAATTTCCGTGATGACTGCATGCGACACTTTGGTACACGCTTTTAATCTGGCCAAATTGAATATGCCACCAGTTGTGCGAAAACTAATTCGAATACCCTCAGTCGAAGATTGCAAAACCTCTTTAACTACCGCTGCAAAGTATAGTGCGAACAGTGTGGGTGCTAAAACACATCCTTGTTTTACCCCACAGGTAACGGGGAAAAACTCAGCCTGTACACCGTCCACAGAAACACAGCATTGCATATCATCATGCAAGAGTCGCAATAGTCTCACAATCTTATCAGAACATCCCAGTTTTTGCAGCACCACCCAGAGAGCTTCACGAGGCACACTATCGAAAACTTTTTCCGAAAGTCGAATTGTGGATGGAATGAAATTTAAAATGCGGCTAATAACAAACAAAATAACCAATAAAAAAATTGTTTTTTAGTAAAATTTATAACCCGCACTTGGCCCGCTTTCGAGCACAAGCCAACCTCACCTCCAGCTGTCCATCCTGTTAAACTATGAGAGAGGCGAACATCAACCACCAATACGCACTAGACCAGTGTGATAATTAAAAATATATTCTGTAATCCAATCCTTAGAAAAGAGTAACTACTGTGCTTATCTCCGACGAATTTTTTAGTCCGTACCAGTAGATTTTTAAAGCACTTTAGGTAAAGACGTAATAATTATTTTATGTCTATACCTAAAGTCAATGAAGACTTTTGAACGTTGCATAATCTGGAACATCTAAACGGGTCACTGAGGGAAGCCTACACGTAGAAGTGAATTTATCCAGTTTAATGGAAATTTAGAAATACAGTAGGAAAATGTACCTATCATTGATTCAATTATTTATTAATAGCAACCATATCGGAATGCTATTAGATATATCAGAATTCAATCACATTGCCTTTCAACGCAAGCTTCAAATTAATTAAACCTACCGCTCTCATAGTTGGAACCGCTACCGACGAAACGACAGAAGTGTGTGAACCGTGGTATGAACGAACTAAGCGAGTTATATCGTGACTGCAATTTGCCTGTTGCGGATTAAAGACGTGTTTGTAAGTCAGGTATATTGGAGAAAGCTTATCGGATTCTCAATTAGACTTGATGAGTTTGGCATTCCTCTATTTATTGTTTGAAATCAACTGATAGATTTTAATTAAGGTGTTAACTGTTACTTCGGTTTTGAAACTTAGAGCAATAATTTGTTTCTCAAAGAGGAGAAGGCAATGAAAGTTACTGGATCCTTAGTATCGTGTCATGCAAGCATTTCACTAATTAGAAACATTATTATCCAAATTTAGACATCTGCTTATAAATCTGCACCCATGTACGGAAATATTACACGGAATACAAAAAGAAGAGCAAATAAACAACACAAGACGTAACATAAGAGTATATGAGCACCGAACATATGTATTTCAAAATAGATGATAACAAATCGAATCATATTTTACGTCAGATATGAATCAAAGGAGGCACATAACGTACCACCCGCGGCGCTATGACCCTTCGCATAAGCAAGTTCTCCGTACCTCTGTCTGGCCACATGAAAAGTCGGGCATATTCGGACAGACAAAGATAGGCCCACCTATCATGTACAGGGAAACGTGCGTGTTCTCTTTTCGTGTAATATAGGGTTCAACGTCACATTTATTATTATTATTTGTAGTCTGTAGCAAGAATTCATGGCTATGATACACGCTTTGTGAAGTTATTTGAAATGTTATGTTATAGGGGAGACCTATTAAAGGCATATCTAGCAGTGGACTGATCGCAGTTGATGACAGAGGTATAATACTGGTTCAAATTTAAATAACAACTCTTGAATTTGTTCCTTATATCATAAGTCATTAGTTGTTGTTCCAATCTGGAGGGTGCAGGTTACCAGTGTATAAAAATTTTCGAAAATTATATGTATGTTTATCCAAGGCTCTTACAGTGAAGGAAAACATCGTGAGGAAACCTGCGCACGCCTACGAAGACATTCAAAGGTGCGTGAAGTCGGCCAATCAGCACTGGGTGGACGACTGAGTCCTATACACATCTTACGGGAAGGCTTGTGCTCGTCGATAGAGACGTATGGTGAGCTGATGATAATGTTGATAATTACGATCATAATCATAAGTAAATTTTAGAAGCTAAATGTAGCCTTTAATTTAAACAACAAGGAACTGAAGTTCATTATCGATTCTGGCTTCTAGTATGTAAAATACTACTCGTATATAAAATCAACTGCGAGGGCATTTTGGTATTTCCTTCAACGGAGGAAAGATTGACCTCACATATATTATTAACTCAATAAAGATGGGATGCGGCGTAGAATTTTTGCCCGGAAGGGTTGTATTTTATTATATCAGTCACTTAATAGTTCAGACACAATCATTTCGATGTGAACATGCTACCTCATCCAAGTTCATCAGAATTTAGACTTATCTTCTTACAATACTTCTTACAATCAATATTTTTTTATATAACCAAAGGAATATTTGACATGGCATGTATAATACGTTAAATAATTCCACATTATTTTCACTATTCAGGAAAATTTTATCATTCTGGAAAAATGTATATAAATATATCTTTAAGTAATTAAATAAAATAGTAAGTCTATATTCATTACTATTCAGGCCGTTACTATTTCGCAGTATACTACGCGTGTGGGTGACGTTTGGTGGAGTTCCAAACGATTCTCTCTATATAGTATTATATCTCTCTATAGTAGAGAGGAATCTCAGAATCCTCTCTACTTACATTAATAGCCACTGACAGGCCGCTACGAGTGGGCTTAGTAAAGTCTTCTTCACTAGTTGGCAGGCGGATTGGAGATAGCGGTACATTAGAATATAGTTTGAGCTGAAAGAATGTTGCTAACCGTTCTCTGCTGAATGTTTTGTCCCTGAAACTTATTTTAATCTGCAGCAACCCATACTTGGCATTCCCTATAACTATCAGTATTTAGTATCAATATGATTAAGTAATCTGCGGTTTTGATTTCTAAAGGCGTTGATAGCAGATTATTTTTTTTCGCTGTTTTGCAAATATTAACCCCAGCTTGATTTTGATACAGGCCTTCAAAATAATAAATATGAACTTAATAACATTAAATATTAAGGAAGCAACCTCTATCCATAGATAGTAGTATATATATTGAAGGAGACGCTGATAAGTTACACGAAGGGGCGTGATTCCCTAGAGTACTGTAGCATTGTTTCACTTGGGTTATTGTTATATACTTTCTCGTGTTATTTTTTATGATGCGCAATAAAACGAGCGATCGTTTAGCTGAAAATATGACATAAGCACTTTTTTGTTCAGTTCTCGTTTCCATAAATTGGGATTTCACCAAAAAGGAAATTCGAACGAGACATTTCATTCATTGGCTTCGTAAGCATATCAATGTCATACTGAAAAAAATATTGCTTTAAATTTATTTTGATAAGTCGACTTGGGTTTTCTTTTCCTTTTACTGATAAAAAAGTTATTAAACGAAATCTTACCTGGCCTATCCAAGTACTTAAAAAGTTTCAATAAAGATAATGTTTTTAGAAATGCGTTATTTTGATAACTACATATATTTATTAATAACACAGCATCCTAATGATTTTTCTTTTTTATTTATATTAAGTTACAATGTCATGTTATTATTTGAATAAGAATTTATTAACATGTTTGTAGGTCTTAATATCTATGTAAAAATTGAAAAGCTGGTTTCCTTAACATGATACTACTAAAAAGAAATAGAGAATACATATTATACCCACTAAGGAAAAAGGATACAGGTCGACTTATGATAAGGGATCGGCACCACCTAACATTCTTCAGTAATATGAAATAAGGACGACAGGGTAAATACTAACTAAAATTGTGACATTTCTGTCTTTTTGTCCCAGTATTTCCAAAATATATTTGAAAAACGAAGACGAAATATTCATGGTACGATGGTAAACTTAAAAGATAAATAAAAAAAGACAAAACTATATTTTATGACGCTTCCCTCCGGTAGCCGATGTTTGTCACAAATGTAATTATAAAATCTGTCATGTATGATGAGGAAAGATATCCAAAATAAAATCCTTGAAACTCTACTAGATCCTTCAAAAGTAAGATTCAATTATTGTTGTGTATAAATAAAAGATATAGTTAGTCCAAGATAAAATAAGGTGATTTAATTGATATTTTTTTTACTTTTATAACCGATTTGCCATGTTTTTTCCCTACCTAGAAGAATGCCTATAATTAAATAGGCATTCTTCTAGGTAGGGACACATAAGTGTTCCGTGAAATAAGTTGTATCTTGGTTTGTACTGTTTGGCTTAAATGATCTGAAAAAATATCTTTTTTTTTATAAATAAATCCACCAATATTTAACCTGCTTTCGTTTAATACGTATGCATAAATATGTTGAATGTCATTATACGCAATTCATAATTTAGTTGAGTATTATTGTATTGACTACTTAAACACTTACCTCGCTTGATGTCAAATAACAAATCCTGGAGTCAGTGCTGTCAATGGAAGCTTGCTGCACGATGCCGTATCGAGATGATTCGCGTCGCTCGTGTACTCGGACCGCACGCTGTCTTGCCGGTCACACGCCCCTAAAC
>PQWD01004600.1:0-12669 GCA_019425675.1 Leucinodes orbonalis
CAAATGCAAAATGTCTAAAAAATAATAAGAAGTAAGTAAGTAAGAATAAATGTAAGAAGATATAAGAATTACTATAAGATCGGCAATGAATAGGGAAATAAGCAACCGGTTTATTGACCCGAGCAAGCGCCAGCTGATGCAAGTTATTTTTTATGACGTTACAGCGCTATAGTTTATTAACGTAAGAATGAATGTTAATGTATCTCTAACTTTGATATAATGAGGCAGTGAAGGAATGAAATGAGAAGAAAGCTAGAAGAAACCGTTATTTTTACAATATTTTAACGGTTAAAAAAAAAAAAAAAAAAAAGTGAGAAAATAAGAGGAAAATTGGAACGAACTCAACAGAATGCCCATATTCTCATCCACACGCGATTTGACTCCGTATTGAAGCGATGACCAGCAGATTTACAGCTCGAGTTAAAATTTGCAGCCAATCTAAGACTTCCTGGAACTGGAAGATCTCCGGTGAAATAATTTGCTTCCTTTCTACAATAGAAGACTTCACTGCGCGACTTCAAGCTTTTATATCGTGACTGGAACTTTTTTGAATTCGGTTGTTTTCAAATCCACGACGTTGATCCGGAATATAATTTGAAAAGATTCGCTGATACTTTCTTCTGTAGGCTTTCGAAGGACAATGTCCGGACCTTAGTCGGGAGAAAGATGATGTAACTCAAAATTTCTAGTTTAAAACTTTGTATTCGAGTAAATAAAATTACAATATAAATTATGAATGACGCGCGCGATGTCGTCGGTGGTATCGTCGAAGTGTCCTGTCGCGTCGCCAGCCGCCCCGCGCCCCCGCGCGCGCGCGCAAGCGAACAGCTCAGCCGACGCGCGCCGATGGTGCCGAACATTTGTTGTTTCTCACAACGCTTGCTTTACTTTTCCGCGAGGCAGCGTTGGCTCTCCTACAATTCTTCATTATTAATATCAATAGCTTATAACGTTCCACTACAGGGACAGGCTTGGGAAGATTGGGCTGTAACCCATCACGCATGAGGCTGAAACTGGCAGGAAATTCTAGCAGGAAAACTGCGATGACCAGGAATGAAAAAGGTCTTGGTCACTGTTTTCAATAGAACATGTTAACATTATTTGCACGTTGCAGTTAAAGGTTATGAATGAATCCTGCCTTTTGTGGTACCAAGGTTATTTTCGTTCCTGACCATCAAGATTTTTCTGCCAATTTCAGCCTCATCATCACGCTGGTGGATTGGCAGGTGCTAGCATCTGTGGCTATTTAATTCTTAGATTGTAGCCATAACCGATGGTTTTACATGCCATCCGAAGCACGGATTCATCTTTTAAGATAAGTGATCTTCAATGTAACCTAACTAAACTGGAAAGCTGCACATAGTGACTTTTCCTATGCGATCTACCCGTGGGATTCAAACCCACGAAAGATAGCTCAAAGTTTAGACCAATACACCATAAAGACTGTTCTACACTTGATCAATCAGTACAGCATAAAATGTCCACAGCTGAACAAAGTGCTCCCTTAATGATTTCCAAACAAAGACTCTTAATGATTTCCACGGGCATCGCGATGTTAAGCACTTACCATGACTTTTTTTATTGAACAGGAGGTATACGAGCATACAGTTCACCTGGTAAGTGACACCGTCGCCCATGGACATTTGCAAGAGCTCAGGTCCCACCTCTCTCTGGCCCTATTTTTCTAAAGACGCCAGGTTGTATCGCTCCAGAAGTGTATCCAGTGAATGTTCATTCCCAGTTTTGTCGTACGTGACAGAAAATTATGATAGACATTAACTGAGACTAAAGCCCGAATTCTAGAACGACATTCAGCGTTGATCTTTAATTAAATTAGAAAGGGATGGTGCTATTTATCGTATAGAGCGCTATCTCTTTCTCACTCAACTTAAGTGAAGATCAACACTTGAGTATCGTTCTAGAATACGGGCATTCGACTCAGATATAATTGAATCTTGCAGCTTATAAACTAAGAATCAAAACATAAAAAAATATCCCATTCCATAGCAAGGCGCCGCGGCCACAGTAGCAATTTAATTAATAGCCGCAGAGCACGAGCCGCCCGGCACCGAACCCGGACCCCCGCTGTGCGACACGCGCGCCCTTCTTACACTAGGGTACCTGCTTTACAAATCAATTTGCCATTAATGTTTATTTGAATAACGAAAACTAAACTATTCCATATAAGAGCGTCGGTGGCTCAAACATGTGGACTGTAGCCTTCTGATCTGGAGGGTGATGGTTTCAATCCCACGCCACGTACTGAAACGTTTTCGAATTTTTCAAATTATTTGTACGTTATCAGACGTTCTTACGGTGAAGGAAAACAACGTTAGGAAACCTGCGCACATCTACTAAGGGATTCAAAGGTTGTGCGTGAAGTCGTCCAATCCGCACTGGGCCCTCGTGGACGGCTAAGACCTATACACCTTATACGGGTAGACTCGTCCCCCTCGGTGGAGTTCAATGGGCTGATGATGATTATTCCATATAATTCTCACCCAAATTTTAGTCTGAAATTTGCAACCAGATACAGATACAGAACATTGATTTTTATTATTTTTTGTTGCACGTGAATCGATCCTGAAATCTTTGGTGCTTTTATTGACTCCTCAACTACTACTACGTTTTGTTTTGTCCATTATTATAACTACACCTAGGGATACTTAAAAATATCTGAATATCCGTTTTAAGAACAAAAAATATAGAGTACCTTTAAATCGAGGTCAATCACTTGTCATTTTTTCGCGCGTAAACCGACTAACTCGTACGCATAATGGCGGATGGACCACGTAATGGCGGCCCCGCCCCGCGCTCTCAGATTGGGAACGACGGCTTAATTCCCGTGATTACCTCGCGCCGCTCAGTGCGACCGATTGCTTTCAATTTAACATGAAAATTGTGATAATAACGCTTTCTAAAACCAATTACTTGTCTCCTGTAATACTGTGTTCGAACGCTGAAGTGCTCTGACGGGGTTTAATAGTTCAATTACATCTTAATATACATATATTACTGTCATTACACATATTGGCATTATATTTGTAAGTTTCACCATGTGTCATAAACATAATATGTATGGTTTTGTACCAGCTAATTTATTTTTAAATTCTGTGAAACTTCTAGTAGTCTCTTTATGAGATTAATGCAAATTATAAACAGTAAATAAAGGGAAACCTTACTTACATTAGGTGTAACCATAACCATTATTTTGTAAACCCCACTCAACCTGATTCTGTGCAAAATAATAATTATACTGCTAACATACATCGTAGTAGCGCTGCTCTGTTAATCTCTAATCATAAAGCTCCTAGAGCACATACACACGGAGCTTTTTATTGTTACTAACAACATAATTGCAAAAATTGAATTTCAAATCTCTACAAAGCAAGAAAACGTTTTCTATTAGAAATAGCTTCTTTTATAACACTGATTAAGCACTCCCATCGCAGCGCAATAGCAACAGTGACCCACAAAAAATGGGGTTCTTAAACATGAGTGTACATCCCCGCGTCTTGTCGCACACGGCGCTTGCTTGTACGCAAAGAAATATGGCGTTACACGCACTGATCTAGATAAAACAAGAACGTCGCCGTAGTAGTATAGCGCTCCAGGCGTGGATTTTACCAAGCAAACTTGAAGTGCATTTCTCAGCCAGAGGACAGGTTCTCGCCAGCACCGGGCATTCCGGCCCGTTGCACTTGCACGCCGGCAAAACAACGCAACCGCCACGTCAACCGCATATCAATGTAAGCCCTCGCCCGAATAAATTAAAACGCAGAGCAACATTGGCCCCAAAGCAGACCCTTGCATCACCATAACGGGTTCCCTGTTTACAATGATATAAAACGTGACATGGTCTGACCGATCACTCAATAAAATGAGTTTTATTGCATGAACACAACAGATCAATGTCCTTTAAACTTTTTATTTGAGATTTGCGACGCCATCGTTGTGGCTCACTTAGTCGAATGCTTCGGCGAAGTCGAAATTGCATTGCGGTTGGCGCAAATTGAATTTAGAGTCATTCGTGTTGAGTTCTATTTGCGTGCGCTTTGTTTATAGCACTGAGCTGTTGTGTTATTTCGTCTGTGTATCTGTTGAACGTCAATTAGCGTTCCAGAAGGGACCGGTCCGCTTCACAGGACCATATCTCAATGTATATGAACGAGACCTGTCTTTGATTAAACTGTGACTTCATACGTCTAACACCAGTTTCTCGTTCTCTAGAGAAACACTTTTTTCTGTGAACTTTTCTAAACCTGTGTTTTCATTTACATAAACATTGCTCTACCTTATACTTACGGAGATCGGAGCAATCAATGTCTGCAATTAATCTGTAGCAGCATGGAGTGACATTAAAGTATATCGCTCGATGCAAAGATAGGAATTCAATTAATGTTGTGCCTTCTTAAATCAAGCAGAATTTAATGATACACATTTGTTTGTGGTGCTGTCTGAAATTAATAACCAATTTAAATATTTTCGCTAAGTGATAATTTTCTGTAACTCAAGTTGGTTTTATCACCTGTAATCAACTTCGCGTAAACGTTAACTCGCTTGCGTAATTAAACTCGGCCTTTGGATGTAGCTTTAAATTTGCATGCGAGACGTTAATCATGAAAGTTCTTATCTCGATTACTCGTCCGTGCTACTCAACACTTGGAACATAATAAAACATTTAAACAACTCATGATTCAAGAAAACAGAGCAGTTTATTATATACATGATAGTAATTTATTGCCTGCTTTTGTTATTATTTTTGCCAATGCATTATGAAACGGTTATCTATTACAGATAATTTATTATTATGATAGGCTTTAACAAAACGATTGTTGTAACAGATAGAATTTCTAAAATAGAGTTTTATAGCTTCACATTATAAGGCTTAGTATCTTTGCGTAAACGGTTGAAATATAACCAGGCATTTACATTTTTTAAAGTAAAATACTAAATAAAATACTCTACAAAAATCCCAAAGTTATCGTTAGTTTCGACAAATGATGCAGGATGCTAATGAACACTTCTGCAAATATATAATACTGTATTTACAGGTATATATAGGAGTGTAGTATTATTGCTTCCGGTCTCATCTTGGAAACCATAAGAAGTATCACACTAGAAACAGGTGATGTTGAGTAATCATACGACTTAAAATACTATCAAAATAGCTTTATTAAAAATAATGCTGAAAAAGAACAAAAATTTACTTATGGACATTAAATTCTTTAATTAAAACAACACCGACACACAGAAAGAAAAGTAATCCAAACAGAGGATTTATAATCAAATAAAATGTCCCCAATTTCAATGGAATTTTATTGAAGTCCTAAAAAAGAATCTGTCAGTCTGTCTGTCGAATCTTCTTGTTAAGCGCATTGACCGATGTCCGACGTGGTACCGTTTACTGAAATAATTGTATTTCATTTATTTCTTTGGGTTCCTCGTTTCTGCGCTGTGCCGATTTTTATGCGCATAAATAACACGTGTTGAACTGTTGATGTAAATTCGTATAGCAATTAGTCCTTGGGATGGTCCTTCCTTGTGGAGATGCGTATTGTAATGCCTTCATTTAATATTTACTTGTGCCTAAAAAGCAACTGGACATGAAAACATTTTTGTACTTGTACATTAAAACTTTCAATTGGTCATAAATGAACACATTTTTCAGTATGACTCGTAGATAATAGTATGAAATGCTTTAACATTTTATATAATGTGCTCAAAGATATGCTACATGATATTTTAATAGTGCCTCGTTTAATTGACCAAATTTCCACACATTTCACTAGCAGCGTCTCAACCACTACAAGACATGGGTCGTCCTTGGGGTCGACAGATACTATAGTCACCCCCTTGGGTGCCGCTGCCTGATTTGACATCATGTCAAAATGACGTATATGTGAATGTATTCCTTAAAATGTAACGAATGTCTCTTTAAAAGTTAACCCTGTGAAATAACTGCTTCATGAAAAGTTATTTACTTAATATTAAGGAAGGATAACAGTACTGTGATAAACTTATTATCACATGAAACATAACTAAGTAGCTTACACGAGTTTAGGAATACAACAAGGTAAATTGAATTAATTTATTTATTTTAATAATACACAAAAACAGGTTACAGTCAACACAAGAAGCTTAGCAGCTTAACTAAATCCAGGGCTTAACAATAATCTAAAATCATTGCGTCCTAACTAGGCAATTTAATCATTTGACAAAGAGAAGTTTAGTTCTCACACAAAAATAAAAATTTAAGTTAAGATTGGCAAAATGCTATGTCTAAATACATAAGCCTTCCAATAAAATGGCAACACAGGATGATCACGGACCAGTTCATTGTAAAGGCGACACATACGTACTATGGGATTGTAGAAGGAGGTGTTGTTCCTATAGACTTGGAGTGCAAACAATTTAGGGCATCGGGATATGTAAAAGGTGTTCAGATTTATGGACGAAAGCAAGGACGGGGTCCTGGTCGAATTAAATTGGTTTGTAAAAAATATTTTTATCGGTAGGATCATCCCATGCGAGTATCCCAAAGCAGATCAATCATTTTTATAAAGTTTTCTTCGAGTTTATTATGTATCCTGCGTGTGGTTACCCCGGAAATCTCTGCTTTAGGATAGTTATATCTCCATTGTCGTAATGTCTCGTCGGACCCTCGAATCTGGGTCTTTACGAGCTCAGACCGCGGCTGGAAGTCGGGGCACGCACGCACCATCCCCCAGCTTGCATTAACATACTGTTCTCTTTTACTGTTCGCATTTCTGATAGACATTTTTGCTTTATAACTTTTTTATAATATTTCTATTTTATAACCTAAACAATTTTTTGTTTATTTGTATTTTTTTTAATTAATTGCATATCATTTTATAAAGATTACACAAGTTTACTATCTATGTTACTTGAGACATTGCATTTTTTTATTGCTGCCTACAGACGAGATTTTTTGAGAATTGGTTCTGTAATCCTTTTCCAAACCTTGCCAAAAATATTGAGGCCGCCTTTACTACCCAACTCAATCCTTTTTTAAATTCTGCGTACATATCTAAAAGTCAGTTTGCGATTTCAATAGAATCAATCAATCATTTATTGCTTCATTATAATGGTTATAAGATAACAATTTTATTTAAATAGGTACAATAAGGACCCTGTCGAGCACAGCAACATAGGAGAGAGGAGAGCATTAAGCACTTTTACGATACTGTATAATACTACAAGTTAAATTTAATGCGGACGTCCATTTAGTTTATTAAATTTGTTGAAATGTATATTTAATTTTAATTTCAAGTTTGATTAATTGTAGTGTATCTTACTCGTAGAATAAATTATTTTTATTTAATTTAAGTCAACTTGATTTTTATGTTGTACATAAATTTAATTGGTATTATTATTATTAATAATAGAAAATTCACTATGATTTAATTGTCTTGTCATCCAAGTACTAGTTTAAATACCGGGAGATGTACCTGTAGCCATGTCTAGATAAGTATTTATTGTCAATAGCAACTGTGCAGCTGCGTGAGTCATCAGGAGCCCTCCAGCTCCAAGATGACGCGAGTACGTGACCGGAGAAGCAATCCCAGGACGTCACTCCCGTTCGACATGGCGTTAGGGGTGCCACTGATATACATTTTAAATCTGTTAATTTGTTGTTTGAGATGATAAAATAATCTTCATTTTTATTTTGTTTCATCATCAGCTTATAAAATCCCACTGCAGGTTACATACCTGCGGGCTGCAACCCACCACGCCTATGCTGATTGGACGGTGTAAACGAAGCATGGAATCATCTTTCTTTTCAGATAATGCGGTGATTCCACCTGAAATGTCTTGGAAAAAANTAATTAATTAATTTTCCGTGCAGCAAATGATGTATTGCACAGACCTGTTACTCGCCCCGTATAACGGCATTCCTTGGACAAGTCTCTGTTAATTTTGGTTATTGTTATTTTTAGGTGTTTTTTTGGTTTTTAGATAATCAATTCCTTTGTCCACTGCTAAAATACAAGCATTCTTCCAGTCAAGATTCTACTTGATTTAAAAAAACATTACATATTATGTGAGTCTTATAATAATTTTAATAACTGCTTTGGATGTTTACATTCAAAGTAGTGAAATAAATCAATAATTCGTTAGTAATTTATTTATAATCTCCAACAAGATTGACATTATCCTATTGTTTAAATTTTTTGCTTTTAGAAAACTTTTCTTAATGTAATCTCACATATAGGTGATAACAGCATGCAATGACAACAATTAAATGTATTAATAAAATAAAATAATAAAAATATTACTCATTTATTCTATCACTAACTTAGTATTTCAGATAATTTCTGTATCACAATTTATAGACAAAAATAAATATAATGGTCTCAAAAATTCACAGTGAGATAAATGTCTTTTTTATTTGAAATATACTTTCACCTGTGACAACCCTAGCCAAGTCTTGAACAAGGGCGCCATATTGCACCGTTTAGATAAAGACTTTCGGTTATTGGCGGATTAAGATGCGATCTGATCGGGGTTTAAAGTTACCCGGACCCCAGTTTTAAGCCATCCCAGCAAGGTTTCCTCGAGTTTTGTACGTGAGCTCTTTAGACGGTAATGTTATTTGGTTTTCGGTCGTAAATCACGGTTGAGCTAGTATAAATGGTTGTGTTACTATTGAGATTTGGGGTTTTTCAGTGGATATTTATTTATATCAGAATATATTAAACAATATGTTTTTGGTGGTGTCCTACACTACGCTTGCCAAGACGCGGTCTTCACTCCAAAACTCGCCAGCTCCAACGACCCGAGGTTCTGCGACATACGTGACCAGCCCACTGCCACTTAAACTTGCTGATCCGGCGTGATAGGTTTGTATTTTAGTAATCTTAGGGATATCATCGTTTCTGATTTTATCCATAAGAGAGACCCCGAGAATAGCTTGCTCCATTGCCGTTGAGTGACTTTTAACTTGTGAACTAATCCTGCAGTCAGTGTCCATGTCTCAACACTCTCAACTACGTATGTTAGTACGGGCAGGATGCATTGCTCAAACACCTTTTAGTATTTGGTATTTAATTATTGTTAGGTTGTCTGCTTTGTTGATGTATATTTTATACTAGCTTTTGCCCGCGGCTTCGCTCGCATTAAATTCGGGATAACATGGTACTTACATTTATCACTACATTTACATTTCCCCTCCCTCCAACTTTAAAGTTTTCCGGGTCAATTTCAGATTTTTTTTAGCAAAAAATATGTTATAGTGAGCTAACCTTAAAAGATAGTCATATGCTGTCGCGGACTTTTTTGTAGACCTTTAAAAGGAGAACAATACTCTCATACATAACTTTTGTGAAACTTTAACCGTTTACTCAGCGTACGCAGCGGAAGCTCCAAGTATGAAAAAATACCCCCGATTTTGAAACATTCTTCATTGCTGCTCCGCTTCTATTACTCGTAGAGTGATGATATATAGTCCTATAGCCTTCCTCGATAAATAAGCTATCTAACACTGAAAGAATTTTTCAAATCGAACCAGTAGTTCCTGAGATTAGCGCGTTCAAACAAACAAACAAACTCTTCAGCTTTATATATTAGTATAGATAGAGATACCTTAGGTCTTTCAGCATTGCTAGGCTGTCTGCTTTGTTGACACTCGTATATATTTCATAATAAATATCCCTGTAATTCCCGAATAGAGTCCAGCCATTATGCCCTAAGGGATGGGCCCATACATCACTCGTGCCTCCAATACCCCTGAGTTATAGTCACGTCAACCGCTTTAGCAAATTGAAAACTAAATACTAACGTTTTTCCGTTCCCCTTTTGTTTATTGCGAATAAGGGCCTGCAGTTGACGGGGATAAAGAGTGTTTTGGAAAAAGGAGTACAGGGCACTTAAATTTGTTCGCGCGAATGGATTTTTTACTGTCTTGAACAACGTTTAATTAAATTTGATACAATCTGTCGAGCGCGAAGCAAACACTGCCGTACCATCCTTTACAGGATCCATTTCGCCGCATTTTCAGACTCCAATTTGAGAACCTTTGGATAATACCAGAGCGCTGAAATTTTCGTCATCTAGTAAGATCTAATAACATACTCCAAATCCAAAATTTCAAGTTTGTAGGTCATTGAGTTCCGACGTTAAGCGAAAGCAAAGTTTTGCATTTTCGACAGATAGGCACACTCACTCACGTACTCACTCACTCACTCATGATCATCAAAATAGAACTAGTACTTCCCATTAACTCAGAGAGCTGAAATTTGGTACAGTGTCTATCCCCACGAGTCGTCAAAATTATATCCTCAAAGATTACGGTTGCAATGTTACTTACCAATCAAAAATGTTCGATGCATTTCCTTTAATCACAAACTCGGGAACCCAAACACGTCAACTGCCCGTCGTCTGTCCTGTCTGGTCGCGCTACGTAATTTGTTCGGAGCTAAGTTGACATTTGAGAAGGGCTCACGCACTCAGCTTACACCTTGAGTACACTTTACCGAATGCCTTTTTTCCTAATCCTATTCTCTCAGTATCAGTCATTTTAAAAATTCAAAGTATATTTACGAAGAAGTTTCCTATACAAAAGTTTGTTTTTAGAAAATAAATAACCCATAAAGTTGACAACTCAAACTTTTGTAACGCACACACACATAATCAGCTCAATAAAAGTTCCCACCGGGGGATACGAGTCGTCCAGGCCGGTCCAGTGCGGATGGCCCACGCACAATCTTTTGGTCATTCTCGCAGGCGTGCGCAGGTTTCCCACGATGTTTTCCACCGTAGAGCGTCGGATAGAACGATACATATTAATTGAAAATTCGAAAACACATTGCTACGTGGCGGGATTGGAACCTGTGAACCACTATTTTCTTACAATAAAGCTGCAGGTGTAGTTGGTTAAGTGTTTTTTTTTATTTTATGTTACTTGATGCTGCGGAACCCTACACGGACGAGTCCGATTCGCATTTGGCCAATTTTTTTATCAATTATTCCATATCCTTGACAGTTACTGCCATGTTCCGCGGAACGTTACTCGGACGCATTTCCGTCAGTCATCATACCCATAATGACTCCTTAATACGATTACAGCCATAAACACCCAGCCCCGCAATTAGCTGCAACGAATTCATCATAATCCATTCACTTTTATGTATTAAGTAATTAGTTTTTCGGCCATAAACAATGTCGGGACGGTGATAAACGTTTCCGTTGGCGTAACAAGACGGTGAGTCTTCCGATAGAGAAGTATTTTTAAGTAATTAATGATTATATCATCATCATTACAACCTCACTGCTGAACGAAGGCCTCCCCTCACAGATATATAAACAAATATATAGTTTATAAATATGTAACTCTCCTAATTTCGACGCGGACCGATCCATAACAGTTGACAACCATCAGCTACCAGCCACCGTCGTCAGTCCATTTGGGTCTTCTCTATTCAACCTATCGCAGTCCACTGCTGGACATAGATCTCCCCCCATTCTGCGCCAGATATCCCAATATACCTCGCTTTTCGAATCCAGTCTCCACTAGAGATATTTCGCAAGTGGTCGGTCCATTGGGTCAGAGGGCGTCCTAGCGGCTACGGGGCCTTGCCAGCGCGATCTTCACTTCAGACCTCGTCTGGCTCCACAGCCATTCAGGTTCTGCACATTACGTGCCCAGCCATTGCCATCCAACTGCGAATCCGGCGGACTATGTCGGTAATCTTTATTTCTAAGGGTTAAATCATTTCTGATCTTATCCGCCAGAGAGACCAGAGCATAGCTCGCTCCATTGCGCGTTGAGTAAACTCCGAACTTGTGACGCAATCCCGCAGTCAGTATAGGGGTTATTGTAGTGTACATACTATCTTGCAGGTGGGCTAACATAAGCTACCGGTGTACGGCTGATAGTTGAAGCAGTTACGGACATGGCCTATCGATGATAGTAGTAGGATGCAACGTAAGATTCGCAATTTACTCGCGGATAAGTCCACGGTAAGATTGTATAGTCCACACGTACACTATGTGGAAAGAGAGTAAGTCATTCAAAAAATATCAGCAGTGAGTTGCTACACACTCACAGCTGACCTGACATGATATGTCCGCATAAGTGTCGGAAGGGAATGGGATGGGACAATCACATTTATGAGATAATTATCTCATCCTAACTTAATAATTACAACCGTAGAATAATAACTTAACAAAAATATATTAAAGTCACTAGAAAACAAGTACTTTATGAAGTTACAGTTGTAAATATGACTAATCACCCTTGCGAGCGCAATTTTGTTTGGGTGGCTAATTAAAAGTCTATTTTACGACCTCTAGCAGCGACTGACATAAATCTGTGAATTCACAGCCCTGACATTTATCATTCAGTAAGTGCATGTATGTGTGCAACATCTTTAATTTTCCTCTACATTCTGCTGTAACAAATCATACACTTTCATACAAATAGTGTTGCCGAAATATCGATAGTTTGACTATCGATGGTTGACCTTAAAATCATCTATACTATCGATAGGCCTTTCGATAGTATCGGTATTGTCAATACTGTCTATAGTTTTAGAAATAGTCAGTCAAATCAAAAGTGTCTTAATTGTATTTATGCTTACGGGGCCTTAAATCGATTTAATCGATCAAAATCATAAAGTCATTATTCTATTAGCACTAAGAACACTT